>JANHFR010007959.1:33529-48483 GCA_032468015.1 Mimophis mahfalensis | reverse complement strand
ATAGAATAGAATAGAATAGAATAGAATAGAATAGAATAGAATAGAATAGAATAGAATAGAATAGAATAAACAGAGTTGGAAGGGACCTTGGAGGTCTTCTAATCTATCTTAGGTGGGAAATCCTGTACCATTTCAGACAAAAGGTTACCCAATCTCTTCTTCAAAACTGCCAGGGTTGGAGCATTGACAACTTCTGGAGGCAAGTTGTTCCATCAGTTAATTGTTCAGTCAGGGAATTTCTCCTTAGTTCTAGGTTGCTTCTCTCCTTGATTAGTTTCCACCCATTGCTTCTTGTCCTGCCCTCAGATGCTTTGGAGAATAGGTTGGCCCCCTTTTTCTTCATGGCAGATCTTGAGATATGAATGTTGTAAACTGAGGACTACCAGTAGTACATTTCTTGTGGCAGGAATATTTTGTTTTGTGAAGACTTGAAGCACCCCAGCTAAATCAGGAGAATTGGCCCAATGTTAGAACATTCTGGGATTCTAAGAACTAAAGTGAACCCCTCCATTCCTGTAGCCTTTGTCTCTTAACTCACCTCCCCCATCAAACTAGAAGAAAAAAAGGGGCCACAAAGTTGACTGGCTGTGATGACCACAAAATTTGTGTTGGAAACTCTAAGTAAATCGCAAGTCATCTGCTTTTCTCTGTAACTTCTCACGCAGAAAACCATATTATAGTCCTAATGTGATGGCTTAAGTATGTTGCACAGCTAGAAGTATGTTGCACAGCTAGAATGTAAATTTTTCACAAAAGACTTTTGGGTAGCTAATTTGGGACCATTTGTTGCTGGAGTTACCAGAACTCTTCTCAGTGTAGCACAGGCTATTTTAATTTGTCATTGCATATCACCACTATGCCATGCGTTTTGCATTCATTCATTCATTCATTCATTCATTCATTTGACTTATATACCACCCTATTCCTACTGGACTCAGGGCGGTATACAGGGTATTAAAAACAGAAAGTACACAAAAATTAAAGTTAAATAAACATGCCCTAACAACAGTAAAAATCCTCAATCTAGGCCAGATAATGCGAAGACCCAGGTCTTCAACTCCTTGCAGAAGGAGCGAAGGTCAGGGGCCATTCGGAGCTTTAATGGCAGCTGGTTCTATAGGGTGGGAGCTCTGATGGAAAATGCTCTTCCCCTGGGTGTCGCCCACCAACATTCTGAAACTGGCAGCACCTGAAGGAGGCCCTCCCTATGTGAGCGGATCAGGCAGTGAGAAGCTGGCAGCAGGTGTCCCCTCAGATATTCTGGACCCAAGTCATTTAGGGCTTTATAGGTTAGTACCAGCACCTTGAATCTCACCTGGAGGGCAACTGGAAGCCAGTGCAACTCGTGGAGAAGAGGTGTTACATGGGAGTATCGGGAGGCTCCCATCACAACTCGTGTGGCAGCACTCTGCACCAGCTGAAGTCTCCGAATGGTTTTCAAGGGCAGCCCCATGTAGAGCGCGTTGCAGTAGTCAAGGCGAGAGGTCACCAACGCGTGAGTGACCGTGCGCAGGGCATCCCAGTCCAGGTAGGGGCACAACTGGCGTACAAGATGAACCTGGGCAAAGGCTCACCTGGCAACGGCCCCCACATGATCTTCTAATGTGAGAGCTGCGTCCAGGAGAACCCCCAGGTTGCATGCCTTCTTCACAGGGGGTAACACCTCACCCCCTATGGATAAAGATGGAACTTGCTGGAAATTTCGGGATGCTGTCACATACAGCCACTCAGACTTGGTGGAATTCAGATGAAGCCTGTTCCTCCCCATCCAGACCCGAACCGCCTCCAGGCACTGGGACATCACCTCGAGGGCTTGTTTGTGCTTGGTACCCTGTTTTTGGTATTGTGAAAAGGTAGCTTATCGTTCATTTCTTAGTTAATCTATCCCTTATCACAGTATTGCTGAGTCCTCCATTTTTAGTTTGTTTCCCTTCATCAAGCCCAGGGGTGTCAAACTCGATTTCATTGAGGGCTGCATCAGGGTTGTGTTTGACTTCAGGGGGCCAGGTAGGTGTGGCTAGGGTGGGCATGGCCAGCAGAGAGGTACACACAGGGGGTGCCTGTGGTGGCCTGGGTGGGGCTGGGGGAATCCATTGTCTGCAGTGGAGGAAGGCGAGACCAGGGAGAGCGCCAAACCCTTGTCCTCCAGAGAAACCTCCCTGTCCCTCACAGGCCACATGGAGAATCTCAGATGGTGGCTCGGGCTGTCCAGAGCCCTAAGCTGCAGAGGGCAAGCCCCCAGCCTGGCCCTCAATCTCCCAGGGCACCAAGACCACATAGCCCCGAGCTGTTTTCAGCTGTGATGACTTCCTCCAGTGGTCTGCCAGTGAAAATGGAGTTCAGGAAGGCATCACATCACTGCAGAAAGCCATGCAGCTGAAAATGGAGCTCCCAAGCTCCTTTTTCTCTGGCAGAGCACTGCAGGGGTGCTCATGCGGCCCTCTGAAGCATCACTTTTGCTGACAGAGGCATCATGGGCCAGTCCTTTGATATTTCCAAGGCGGCCTCATGTTTCCTAAGCAACCCACGGGCCACATCTGGAGTTTGACACCCCTGATCTAGCCCATTTTGCAACGTCCAAGATTACTGACTGTTTCCTTGGAGTTAGGAGGTAGGAAGCAATAAAAATGGATGTCATTAGTATGTTGATAACATCCTTCTCCAAAGTACCCAGTGGTTTCAGATGGATGTTAAACAGCATAAAGAACAAGACAGAGCCTGGTAGGCTACCACAGATCAACCACCTAGGTGTTAAACAGTAAATCTTCCAGCATGAGTATCTCAGGATGTATCAACAGGAACGAGGGGGCAGGGGGGGGGGATGAGAATCATTTCTTACTTGGCTCCAGTTTTTCAGAATCAGTTCTCAGAATTATGCTTGGAGTCAGAATTTTTTTAATCTTAAAAAGGACCAAAACACTTCTTTGTATTCTTTATAGTTTTTTTAATCAAGAGTGTGAATGCACAGGTGTATTTATTTTGAGCCCTTTTAGTCTAGAGCTCCTTATTTTATATTGTGATTTTACAACTGGTAGTTCTATGTGATAGTACTAATTGCTGTTTTTATTCCATGTTTCTACTGTGCTTAATTAGAAGTGCACAATAACTAAATTTATTGCTACTAGTATTTTCCAGGGCATTACAGTGTAGGTTGCCAACACTGCCTTGGAGTGTAATGAGACTTATTCTATCAAAAAATAAGCACTGTGGTTTATTAAATCATTATAATTCAATTTTTGTCTAGATGGTAGCATCTGGCTGACTATGTAGGGGCTTGGAAATTAAGAAGGTCAAGCCTGATTAGTCCTTTAGAGACTACCAGGTACTATCAGGATGGCAGGCTAGATGGAGAAGTCAAAAAAATTTCTGGAAGAAGTCAATGGCAAAACCACATCTGTAATGTCAGCAAGGAAGCATGATGCTGTCAGTGAAAGTCAACCTTTATTTATGGCATGTTTCTTTTTTAAAATTCATTTTGATGGCAGGGGAGTTGTGCTTTGATCTCCACTAAAAAAAAAGAAAAAACTTAGTGAAAGGTTCATAAGTGGGCCAGGGATCCTTGCACAATTTAATAACATGCTGAGCACCGGAAGACGTGAGTGTCCTCTCTTTTGCTGTGTAATCATCAACAGAACAGACAATTTCTTCGGACTTTCATGTTTCAGCTGAAGCCCAGGAGAAGATAGTATCAAGTCCACAGAGATTTTACAGATCAAGAAATATGGACAAAGAGGCTATAGAATGTTGAGGAAATTAAAAGAAAATTGTCACAATGGTCTTGGTCATTATCAATAAAATAAGCTGAAAACCCTTTTTTTTTTTTTTTTGAGAAAGATAAAAATTGAACTCTCCATTACTAGTGAACAAAACATAGGAGATGTTAGAAGAGTGACATTAGCAGAGCCTTAATTTTTCTCACACATAATATGCATTTCAAGCTGACAATTAATGTTGCTTGTACGTAAGTTGTTATTGCAATATGTGGGTAAATAATTGAGAGAGTGGATAGACAATGGCTAAAATGATGATGATGATTTGCTACAGTAATCTTGGGTTTCTGGCTCTTACAAAACCATGGCATTGAGAAGCATAAGTCGCAAAAGTGAACTAAGTCTTCTTTGGATATTTCATTTTTTGTGCTAAGACTTCAAATCTACCGATAAAAAGGGTGAAAACAAGTGTGGATAATCTTGTATGGGACAACACATGTGCATGTTCTCCTTAGATAGTAAGACTTGAGTGTGGTTTTCTTTGGCCTGCAATCTTGGTGGCCAAAATAAATTTTTCACTGTTGGAAAAACAACAACACAAAAATGAAATAATTTTCAATTCCGTGCATTAGTCAAGAAACAAGATCATTCTGAGAACTCATGCTTAGATGTAGGGTTCAGATCAATTTCATTGAGAACTAGTATGGTCTAGAGATGGTTTATGGTTTCATGTTGGGAAGCAACACTTAAATGTTTAAGTCATGAAGCTTCATGGTAAAAGAACATCATATGGTAACTGTCCATATAAAAGAAATAAATTCAAAGCACCAACCTCTCTCCACAAGTAGAAATACCAGTATCTTGAGCAAAACTGTGTTAGCTCTGTCCCAGAGTCCCTGTGGTGAGCTCTGGCATAGAAAGGGCAGTTTGGAGACAAAATTGTTGAACCCTGGATCAAATTACGCTCTGCCTCCATGAAGAAAGCACAATGGTTTTCTGCTCCAGACATGCAATCTACCCACAAAATTCTCTTTGTCAGCATAATGCAAAAGTGGTGGGTAGGGGTACCATACATTGAAATCACAGGTTGCTAGATTTACAGGCTCGGTCCAATGGTGGGATTCAAGGTTTTTTACTACTGGTTCTGTGGGTGTGGCTTAGTGGGTGTGGCAATGCTGTCGGCCAATCAGAGGTGGTATTTGCTGGTGTCAGCCAATCAGAGGTGATTCTCTAAATCAGTCAACATTATTGCTACCGGTTCTCTGGAACCTATCAGAACTGGCTGAATACCACCTCTGGCTCTGTCATATTATCCAGTCCAATCTGATTAGCAGTCTCTCTCTTTTGCATATCTCCTGTCATTTCAGGTTAGCATTCATGAGCAGTTATATTACCGGAAAGTGACTTTCGTAGCATACTTTATTAGCTAACACAAATGCTAATGCAGATCGATGGAAAAGGGCTAATATGAGCAGGCTGTCAAGCTGCATTAGTGCTGTTAATGTCATTACCAGCTCAAGTTTGACTTGCCATGAGTGATGAGCAACTTTTTATGCTTCACTGGTTCTTCTGTCTAATAAGAAAAATAGTCATGAAGGGTTAATCCCACCCTGCTGCCACTGGGCTTCTCTGCTTTGAAAAAAAAAAAAGAAAAAGAAAAACTAATTCTGAAAGAAGGCAATTCGCAGAGTGGAGTGTGCCTATTTCCAGAAGTCACCCACAGTGAAGAAATTTGTGAAATATGCATAGTTGCATATGCATATTTTTAATATTTCCAAAATATGTGGGATGTGCTTTGCTAGATATATCCTAGAAAAAACCGTCTAAAGTGGATAAGCGAACCATCGTCTATAACTTCTATTTTACCTGGTCTTCAGATTCCCTTAAATAACTTTCTTTATACATGTACCTATTTCAAATGCTTTATCTTAGACTAATACCGATACAAGCATTTAATTCATGAACTGATGAATTCATGGGGCAAGACAAATATTGTGAAAATGAACATTGCTTCAATATATGCAATTAAGGAATTCCTATTCTTATATCTTTAAGCTATTTTAAGCAAACTGATAAATTAAGGACATTTCTATGGGAATTGCAGATCGTCAGATTTTTTTAAAAAATCCAAATTATAATTTTCCTATGATAATGATTTTTTTAAAAAAAAAATAAAATTCAGCACTGGGCATATATTTTGACTTCTATTTGTGGTGGCACAATGGTTGGAATGCAGTATTGCAAGAAAAATCTGCCCAATCCCAGGTTGTTCGATCCTGACAACGTTGACTCAGCCTTCCATCCTTCTAAAGTCGGTAAAATGAGAACCCAGACTGTTGTGGGCAATATGTAAACCTCTTAGAGAGTGCTGTAAAGCACCATGAAGTAGTACATAAGTCTAAGTGCTATTGTTATTGCTACTATATATGAAATACAAGGGATTGAAAATGCAAAAAGAAAATGTTGTGGGTACCAGCTGAGAGTTGGTATCTGGACAGAGACTTGATTCCTTTTCTGTGAGATTTCAGTTGTAGTTCCAGTGTTGAAGGTTGAAAGTCATATCTAAGAGATGCTCAGGCTGAAATATAATTTTCACATTTACTCTGCTAAACTGACAATCCCAGTTTAAAATTTGCAGCTTTTTAAAAATATCAATTTTATACATCAAAGAAAACATTTTTCAATAACATAAATACAACTCCTAAACAAATTGGAACAAAGTTGATAAAATGTTATTGCTGTATTATTGCTCAGTTACCTTTTTTATTGCTCTATACTTACAAACTTCCCCAAATGTAACAATTCACTCCCAAAGGAAAAAAAATAAACAGCAAAACATATTCTCAGTAAATCTACTTGAAAGGTAAATTTTTTGGGGGGGGGCGGGGAATTCAGTATTTTCTTCAAATAATTATAATGCCATCCTTATTTGGATCTGGCAGAAGTTTCTGTTCTCTTATAATTTATTCTGAAGGGTTGGTGGGTTGTTGTTTTTTTTTTTGCCTATTCTTGAAATGAAAACACAAACAATGAAGACCCTGGTGAGTGAACTATTCATGATAGAATCTTATCTTAATTAATGTGAAATTGTTTTTCAGTGCTGGTTCCCAACTGCATGCAGAAAGTGTGTGACTTCTATCTTCATACACATTTGCTAGGCATGAATGCAGACTAAAGATAAAAGCTCTCATAGTACTGTATCTGCCCACCGAGTCTGGTTGTGTTTGTAAAAGCCCCGGGTAATAACTTTATAATAAATTAGTATTACCATTCAATGAATTTGTAAAGTGAACCTTGGCAAGTTTGGAGGAGGAAAAAGGGCAATTCTGTGCTAAAACTTGGATACATTTCTTGTCTTTTTGTTTTCTAAAAACCTGGGCAGAAGTTCAGCCTTACAACAAGCAAATTTACCTAAGATTACAGTTTTATTCCCTTTTAAAAAATTTGTTTCTTGGCTATTCAGAATAGCTACAATCACAATGTTAGGGCAGATATTACTGGCTGTGCTGTATCTATACTTTGGATCTTGCATAACAAACACAAGCTGTGATTTGTTCTTTTTTAAACTGACTGCCTAGTTTGGTCTTCAGTTCGGTCTTTGTCTCATTCTTGGGTTGCAACATCTGGACATCATCCTGGACACAGTATGAAAAAGTGGAGGTATTTGATTTTTTAAAAAATTTCTATTTATATGCCGCCTTTCTCTGAAGACTCAGGGAGGCTTACAGTACATTTTAGCAATTGCCTTCATCCTTTGTATAGACCTGCTTATTAAAACAATGTTTTACAAAGTCAGCTTATTGACTTACAGAGTCAATTTATTGCCCCCAACAATCTGGGTCCTCAGTTTACCTACCTCGGAAGAATGGAAGGCTGAGTCAACCTTGAGCCTGGTGAGATTAGAACTCGCACTAATTGCAGGCAGCTGGCAGTTGAGAGGAGGCTCTCAGCTCGGTGAGCTACCAAACATGTAATCAAAATGACATTATGCATAACACACTTTGCTTCTTTGGTGTGGATGGAAGTTATAGTTCATTATGTCTAGACATCATCCAGTTGAAAAGTTTGGGATTACTGCATTTGCTCATACCCATTGTCTGTAACTCTGGTTTGTCCTTCTCCTTCCCAATCCCTAATTCTCATGGCTTTGTTTTCTTTGTTTCCTTAATCTTGAGGTTTTTTTGGTGTAAATGATTATGTTATACTTCTCTTACTATGTTGAAAGTATAACGAAATTGCTATGCAACAATTTGGGTTCAGAAGGCTTCTTTCTTATTTTATTTGAGACCTCAAGTTAACCTTCCTTTTAATGCTTGACTTCCTTTTGCATTTGTCAGCAAATATCTACATGTAATGAGGCACTCTGAGACCTGACTGATATATGCTTAGATAAAGGAGGACAACTGGGAATGATCAAATGTTTTAACAAAAAATAAAAATAAAATAATTGAACTGGGAGGTCTACTTGTCTTCATTTTTTGTATAGGAGAGTGTCAAGAGGATTCAGGACACATTGCTATTAATTTGGAAGAAAGCACAGTCTGTTTTGATTTTTCCCTAAAGTTCCACTCATGAACATTGAAATAATTCCATATCTGAAATACAGCACTTGCTGCTCAGCTATTTTGCAAATTACTGCTGTTGTCACATCAATTGAGGCTATATCTCTATTGCAGTTCAGTTAACAGCAACGTTTGGATTGGTAATGGGAAAACTGTTGCAAAAAAAAAATCTTTACCAGGGAGCGTTTGCTTCTACAAAACCTCACAAGATGGTGGAAGAAGAAGCAGAGGTAACACATACAAAAACATATTTATTAGTTGCTCATATATCTTGCATCTTAATGTAATGCTCAAACTAGGAATACAACTTGATAGAAATACGCACATACATATTGCATGTAGGGTAGTTTTGGAATTTCAATTGTGTCTCCAAGATATTATTTTCAGTTCAGCCCTGCATGAGGTCATTGATGTCGGAGCCCTGGCCTCTTGAAAGGTTGCAGCTCTTCAT
This sequence comes from Mimophis mahfalensis, assembly GCA_032468015.1. Taxonomy (NCBI): domain Eukaryota; kingdom Metazoa; phylum Chordata; class Lepidosauria; order Squamata; genus Mimophis; species Mimophis mahfalensis. Next base: position 39,760 of record JANHFR010007959.1, on the reverse strand, counting down.
ATCTGGCGTAATATGTTGTGAAGTTGCAACTTTTGAATACAGTGGTCATATTTCTTCCCTCCATTTTTGATGGCTGGCAACATTATGTAGATTCTCAGAGGTATTTCTCTTCATCAGTCTTTCTTGCATGAATATGGTTTAAATAATATATATATCTATACAGATTATATAAATATATAGCTATTATTTATATTATATATATTTATATATATATATATATGCATATATGTATATTACTGTGGTTTGGTTTCATGAGGTCAACCATAAATTTGTGCTTATTTTAATGAGACCAAATATATGGCATTATTAAGAATATAGCCAGTACTTGGAAGCCTTGCTAATTATAAACCAGTTTATGTTCTTCCTTGTTGTATGTGTCCAAGGATCCTTCGCAAGTAATGAAACTTTTCACTTTTACAGCAATTTTTAATTCTGGCCTTTGTAAAAGAACAACAGGATTTAAAAAACAAACAAACAATTTTTTCTTTTCTTTAAAAAAATCAAGGATTGCACTCTTCCTTGTACATAGTTTGAAGAGTAACCAGACATTCATATAGTTTTATTTACATTCTAACTGAAATTCAACAATGTTAGATATATTGTACTATAACTGTACACAGGCCAAGTTATTTTTGGTCATGTTGAAACACGCTACTAGTAGATATTTACAAATGCATTAATCAGCCTCCTTAATTTGACATACAGAAGAAGTAGATACAGAAGAAATCATTGAGAGTCCATTTATTAATGACTACCAACAGTCCCTTATTATTACTATTTTATAGTTCACAAGAGGATGGCTGACTTTTGGTGTAATCGGAAAAATGGGATGGAATTATTCAACACATCCAAGTATCGTTTATCCTCCAAAATGTGATGGGACAATAGAAAAGAATCCACTTGCTGTCACTATGTCCCCTTGGAGAAAGTGAAATTAAAAAATGACTCGTCTTTATCCTTCCATTTCTTATTTTTATATTATTTCCCAAAACACTTGTTGAAATGATGAAAGCATCAAATACTGTATGTAAGCAAATACATTTGGGATCAGGATTTTCAATGTGATTTCATATTTTGTGTTTTGTATATTTATAAAGCAATCTCATTTTGCGGGGAAGACGGTGACTACATTATTTTTGCTGCCTATGGAAAAAAATACATCAATTTATAACAATTAACAAGATTTTTTTTCTACTGTATACTGAATAATTGGAAATTATGTGTTCAATCAATTCATGCTTTCATAATTATCCCAGCAAAATGAATGTATGTGGTTGACTAACCGTGTAGTTAGAATGTTGGGGTTTTTTTCCAAATGCAAGGCCACTTTTAGGGAGAGACGGGGGAAGGTCACTTACTACATGATTAGGAAGACTGGGTTAAGTAAATAGAAAAACCACACCACAGCAGCTACTTACATTTCATATCTGCAGTCATTCACACAAATAGGTAACATAGCAAACCAACTAGGCAGAGAAGCTTCCCAGTACTACTTCATCACTTGTATGGAATATCAAATAAGATTTATTGTAACTAAGTCAGTAGAATTACAGTCGCTTGGGTTGAACTGTGTCAGGTAATATGAGCCTCAATTCTTACAGCAAATATAGATGGGTCAGATAATCTAGGAACTTTTTATAAAGTAGTTTTGAGAACGTTTTTCTCCTTTCCAAAAACTGCAGACCATTGCAGTAAATCTCTTCACAATTGTTTCTACTCAATAGAGCGTTGCCAGATTTTGAGGGGCAGGGACTGAGTATTTCCTCAAGTTCTTTTTAATGGCAGGTCCTAAGCAACCAAGTCCCTCCCCCCCACAACAAATGCTGTAGAAAGCAACCCAATTGGTACGTTGAGCAAAAGGAGCTCTTTGCCTAAAGAACTATCAGCAAAGATATGTACTGAGAAGCTGTAAAAGCAAAATAATTGTTCCTTTGTTGAGCTTCTAGTTCTGATCTACCATTGTAGAAAGGATGTTAGAATGGGTCCAGAATCTCTAAGGGAAAGAAGGTTGGAAAAATTGCCTAATCTCAGTCCTAAATCCACCAATGACCATAAGCAAATTAAAATGAAAAGAGTGTCAAAAACTTCTGGGATGAATTTGAGCAGGATTGGAAACAGACTTGTCCCTAGGAAAGCTGTTTTCTCCATGCTGTTTTGTGACCATTTATCTTAAGATTTGGTGCCTACAAGAATAGTCATTTTGCTACCCATATAAAACTGAATACCCATATAGGTATTACAGGATGTGTGGAGGTCATATAGCCATCTATTTCAGTCAAATTCTTATATCCAGCAGACTTAATGGCCCTTTCAACTCTGTACTATGGTTCAGATATCATTTGAACAATGGACGTTTTGTTTCTTAGAGATTAATTCTTTAATGATACCGTGCCATTAAAAGGCCCCACATCATGGACAAGTCACCCGGTTTAGTCTTTCCACAAAACAGCTCTCCAGCAAAAACTGAATGTGAATATTTTATGGCAATTGAGCCATTAAAAAATCATGTGTGTGTGACAGTGACATAAAGTGATAGTATGTAAGTGGAGACTGATCATATGGGTAAGACAGCCATGGTATGTGTTTTTTCCATATATGACAAAGTCTAGAATTATCAGTGTAGGCAAATCTTTTAAGATGCTTGTTAGAAGTTGATAAGAAGTGCTTTGGTTAAACTGGGTGCCAGAAAGATGATTTCACCTATCATCGAGACATATGAATGCAATCATCAGGAACTGAAAAGAAGACAACTAATAATTGCAATAGAATGGATATTGATGACTGGTTCTTCAGATATTAAAAAAGTGGTGAACCATGAGTGAGACACACTTCCATTTTTTCACGTTTCAATATGAAACAGGTATTTGTACACAATCCTATGAGTAAGAACCATATTACAACACCTCACAGGAGAATTGTATTCATTCAGGCAAACAGACATTACACTGGAAGAATAAAATGAGTTCCTGATTGCTGTCCCTTGAACCTGCCCATGGAGATATGGATTTAACAATGATATTATCAGCAGGACTTTGCAAATAATTTTACCTGTCACCATTTTTTACTTTGAAAAGGTCTGATTTCACCAAATCAAGTTCCTTTTAATGTTACAAGAGCATTGTCATTCCCCTTAATTCACTGGCAACACTGCATAGAGCAGTGGTTCTCAACTTTCCTAATGCCACGACCCTTTAATACAGTTCCTCATGTTGTGGTGACCCCCAACCATAACATTATTTTCACATACACCTGTATTTGTATTGAAATATGTGTTTTCCAATGGTCTTAGGAGACCCCCGTGAAAGGGTCGTTCGACCCCCAAAGGGGTCCCGACCCACAGGTTGAGAACCACTGGCATAGAGTGAGAGGGATTCCTGTTTTCTAAGTTACAACATATCTTACTTAGTTACCTTGTTGCTAGATGACATTTGATAGCCACTTTATCCTAAGAGGGTCTCTTGGGATCAAAAGAACAATTTGGTAAGGAATTTCCCATAGATTAATATCTGATGAGAAATAGCATGTTAGCATTCCTGACAGCAACCCCATCAGAAGGATTAAAGTACTCTGAAATTCTGTCTTGTATAATACCAGCCCTATTGTTAAGCAGGAGATGGTTTATAGCAGATGGCAGGAAGTGCAGCAAATTGTTAAACTGGAGTATATGTCATCTGGTATAGTTTACAAATCCTAAATTACTTGCTATCTAAAACTGAAACAAAAGTTTTAATTAGCTTCTGCTATCTCATCTGGTTTTCTACCTCAGCATCAAAATGGCTTGGGCCAGTTCTGACATTAAAAAAATGGCAATGTGGAAGACAGATAGGAATAGACTAGAATAGATACCTATTGTATTTTCTTCCCCAGGACTGCAACATATAAAGGAAACAGTTGCTTGGTAAGAAGTAGGTACACACTGAAAGATGTCTGATGTCTTATGCAAATAGTTTTACTTGTTACATATAATAATAAAAAGATCCACATAGCAGTGATTCCCTATAAAACCAATATCCTCATGATGACACTATTAAATTTTAAAAGTAGACATTTTTAGCTATAGGTGATAATGTTACACTGCTTTTGAAAGCAGACATTTTATAGCTATGAAAGCACATCTCAAAATAGAAAAGACATGATGTGAATTCAAAATGTCCTGTAAATCTGGGGGGTGGGACAGTGACACCATGAGAAATTAAATAATCCCCCATAGATTTTCAGTGATTTAATCTTTCCTTTAAATTGGAATCATTAAGTAGACAGGAGGGATTTATTTCTGTAGTTATGTAACCCTTTCATGGTCCCTTGTGCGCAGTCCCAAAGACATGAATTTTTTTTAAAAAAATCAGATTTAACAATTGAGCAAAAGAGGCCCCAATCCTTCACACCATAAATGGTAAATAAAATTTCAGTATGATTGCACAATACAGAAGAATTGTTGGGGTGTGTGTATGAGGGCGCATAATACTGACATTTTATTAAATAAATGTTGCACTATTGTAATATGCAGTTACAATAACATCGATAACATGCATTATCTATAATAATTAAAAAATTTTTTTAAAAAAACTGTTTGTGAGGAAAACTGACTAACAATGAGACCTTGGATTTGGAAGAGCTGGGGATAAATTCTTACTAATGCACAGAATCACTAACATACCAAAGGTTAGCAAGTATTAGAATACTGATTCACTGAGGTCAATGTGAATTACTCCCATGCAAGTACAATTTTAGACTATGAAATATTACTGAAATATCACTGCATGTCAATCTTGAATACACTGAATGGATTCTACAGCTGATAGAAGCAGGGGTACTTGGCAAAAACTTTGATAAATGTTAACAAAAGCTATACCCAAAATGTTTAAATCCCTACTCAGCCATGGGACTCACTGAGTGTTTTAGGCCAAACATACCACACATAACTTCCATTTTATATTTGGGAATGAAATGGAAGAATGAATTAGTTGGGACAACTGTGCACACTCCCTTAAATTACTTGAAAGGAAAAGGAAGTTTATAAAGATAAGTAAATAAATATATGATTGAGTGGGTTCCCACAGTTTATATTATACAGTAAAAGGGACAAATCTAGGTTCCCTTTGTCTACCTGTTCCTAGTATTTTATAACATTTTGTATTTGCCTAATCTTGCCTCACTTAACAAAGACTGTTCTTATTTTATGCTTATGAGTGGGTTTGAGCTGGGCTTATACATATTCCTAGGAGGCAATAGCTGTAGTTTTATTCCTCTTAATGCCTCTAACCATTTTTCAATATTGTTAAGATAAAGCTCCTTGTAACCTTGCTCTGACCTTATTGACTTAAATGTAATGAGAAGAGGGTCATATTACTAATGTTCAAGTTAGATTTAAGCAGAGTTGGGAAAAAATGACCTTTGAAAATTATCAAGTTTGTAGGTAGAGAAATTGGATAAATGACTGTTGTGAATTTCTACAGGGGAGGAATAAATTCTTCAACAATTTCCTAAAGTCATGAATCCCCCTTTGGATTGTGATAGTCCCTTGGGAGTTGGGCAGCATAGAAATGTGACTTATAAATAAATAAATAACAGTAGCGCCCAAGGTTACATTATCCATGATTAGAATATCTAATGAGGACTTTTTTAAAAAAGTAATTGGATGATTAAAAACTTTAGCAAAAGTTACACCCATAAAAAAGTTACACCCACAAAAGATTTTACAAAACTAAATGCTTAGGGTCCATAAGCATTAGATTCTGGCTTCATAGCATCCCTACTGATAAAATCCCACTACAGTTTCCTCCTTATATTTGTCTTTGGGGTTTAATGAAGGTATGGGAAGCTAGGAAAATTTCAAAATCCTGGGGAGATTATATGGTGAAAGGAAGGAGATTTCACATACCCTTTGGCTAGCTTTAACTACTGTACTGTAGATAAGTGAAAGAACATGACACCCTTCTTACGAGAATTATCTGTCTCGAAAACATTTCTAAGGGAAGTTCTACTTTATAAAATGTAATGGGAACTGATATAATTTTGTATGTGGATGAGGGAACTACCAACTCAGGCAACAAAATATCTATGGCAGGCTCCATAAATCTGAAGATGGCTCATCGCTCTCAACTGTGGAAAGAGGAATCTCTCCCGCTCCCCCCCCCAAAAAATAATATATTTATTTAGTACTGTCCATGGGGTTTTCATGGCAAAGATACTGGAGTGGGTTGCCATTTCCTTCTCCAGTGGATCACATTT
>JANHFR010007959.1:16811-33429 GCA_032468015.1 Mimophis mahfalensis | reverse complement strand
ATGGAAGGCTGAGTCAACCTTGAGCCTGGTGGGAGTCGAACCTGCACTAATTGCAGGCAGCTGATAGTACTTAAGGAGGCATTATCCCCCTACACCACCACGGCTCATTTAGAGCGAAGTTAGACTCATGATCAGGAATTATCTTACTTAAAAACAAGGAAATAAGTCTGTTAAATGTAAAGATGTATTTCTATGGATTCAGGCTCTTTCCCCTACCTAAATCATAGGCACAGCCACATTCCAGAGCTCATAAGGGGAGACATTCTGGTTCTCAAAAAGAAGAAATAATTCAAGTGATGCACTAAGATGAAGAAACTGGAATAAAATGTATTAAAGTTTTCCCTTTCAACCTACCACCAAATATACATATAATGACAACAATAATATTAATAGTTATTATTATTAAACTGCATTCAAGTCAACTGTCAATAACTCTGGTCAATCTCCACAATAAAAAAATAAATTACAATAAAAGCAATAAAAAATAAAAATAAAAGATTGCAAGTGTATCCCAGAATATACAGAACCCCCCAGATTTATTTATTAGAATAGATGAAAGTTTGTCTAACAATTTGCCTGCTAGCAAAATGCTTGGAACGTCATCCATAATAATTTCTCTCTGCTTTCTAACTGACTAGCAAAAATGGCAGATGAACAATTTATAGAAATATTACGAGGCTGTTCATTCTTATTCCTTGCTTTCCCTTCTTAATCTAATTCTAAAACATATAAAACATCATCTGGGGTCTTTTGCAAAGATATACAAGCTATTACAGTTCTAAACTCTAGATTGAAAGAATGTTTGCAGTACTATATGCTCTACTTACTAACAGACTGACTGACTGAAGCACGAATGAAGCACGAAATTATGGCAGATGAAAACAGAATTAACTTTTGACCCAATCCTAGGTTGACCTTTAGAAGACTGAAATACCTCCTGTTTGCCTTTTCTATTTTCATTTTATTGTAATAAAATTATTTTCTTTTTTTCCAATATACTTGGATGACCAACTTTTGAGAAATCCACACATCTTTTGTGGCTAAGTTTGGAAACACTGTTTTAGGAACACAGGATAATACTTTTGCATTGAGACCACATTACAGAAATGGTGACAGACATGGTTGGCTTTGTCACAACTTGATATGTGCATTTATTGATTTATTTATTGATTTCCCACCTTTATTAATTCTACAAATAACTCATGGTGGCAAACATATTCAACACACCTTCTTCTTCTATTTTCTCCACAACAACCACCTTGTGAGATGGATTGGGCTGAAAAAGTAACTGACCAAGGCTACCCTGCCTGTTTTCATCTGTGGAAAGAAATATTCATCTGGTTCGGTTCCAAGCCAGGAGAAAGACACTGGAAACATGGAGGATGATTGGAAAGATGGTTTAATGGTGAAGCAGAACCACCAGGCACATGGGTTCTGGATAGCTGACCAGATGGAGCTGAGAGTGGGGGTATTTATACCTTCTCTTGGACTTTGCACTTGAACTTCCTGTTCCTGTGCAAGAACATCTATTCTATTGGCTGTTGTCAGACCCCCATGGGGCCATGTACAAATCCTGGTTTGGTTGAAGTTTGCTGGGGGTGGTGCAACTGAGATGATGCAATGAAGGGGCTTGTGTTCTGAAAGAGTGTTGGGCAATTCCTATTGTGACTGAGAGCTAATCCTACCTTTGTTTGATCGTAGGTGTGGGTATTTGATTATGAATAGAGCTAGCTATCTCCTTATCTTTTAACTGCTGACATCTGCTGAGGGCTATTAAGAAAGGTGGGAGCTGCTTTCCAACAGCATGTTTTCCCATTTCTTATCCAGGGAAATACAATATTGTGCCTTTCTTTAATATTTTTCAAAACGTTTCATTCTTCTAGGAGTAGGGCGTGTGCTAACTTTCTACACATCAATAAGGAGAACTAGAACTCATAGACCCCTGATTTTAGCCTGGTGTCTTAACCATTAGACCAAACTGGCAGCAAGCATTTCCTTCATACATGATGGGGAGTCGTCATCTATTATAATTTGGTGGCACAAATATGTGGTACATTTTCCTGCCACTGTAATTCCCGGATTGACTTCATCAATGCTATGCATTAAAAAAGTGCTGGTTTTTTACTAGCAAGATCTGGCTTGTAGTTCATCTCAAGGTCATAAATATAATGGATCTCACAGACTGAGTGCTGTCACCAGGGAAGCAAAGCTGCTGTGATGAAGCTATCACACTTCATTATAGGTGGAGAGCTGCTAGGAGACAGCTTGATTTCAGCTTGTGCCAGCAATTGAGTTCTCTGTCCTGTAGAAAAAAGATGTCCCTTAAACTGTAATGGTTATGTCCCGCCTCAATCATCTTGAAAAGCATATTTCTAATTTACAAATGTCATCTTTAAATTGAAAAGAGTGGTGGTGGCGGTTGCTTTTCCTATGCACGTAGCCTTGTAGGGTTTTTTTAAAAAAATAAAATTATGATTACTTTTGTCTGCCTCTCAGCTTTTTTAAATCACATGTTTTCACATGGGGTGGGTGGTGGGTGGGAGAAAATAATCACTTCTCTGGTGATACAAATTTGTCTCAGCATCAAAGAATAATTGGGTGCAAGAAATCTCTGGCTGAAGGACTTTTGCCTTGCTAATTTTCATGTTAACAGGATTGCAGTGTGCTTCTGTTATCAGCTCTTGCATCTTTATATGATAGTGATGTAAACATCAATACAGTAATATCTTCAGAGACGACAAAGTGAAATTGAATGCTAGTGAATATCAGAGCAAAGCATCGGCAGTTCTCTCATTCAGCCCTCAACAGAATAGAAATAATGGATTATTCAGCTCATAACTGTGGCTCCGTTTGTGGCTCAAATATTATCCCCTTAACCTAGGACCATGTTGAGATGCTGTTACTACCTCCACCAAGGGGCTTGATATGCACAATGAAAATGTCAATACTTTTTATTTTATTTTGCTTCATTTTCCAGTTCAGCTGGTTATTTACTCAGGAGGCAGGGGAAAAAAATTCTTAACCTGAAGCTAGTCCATAGGGATAGTCTATGATAGCCACTTTCATTTGCTTCATTATATCCTTCCGTTGATGAATAAAATATGAGCAGGGATTTGGGTAAGTTGAATGTTGCCATCTCCCCAATTAAATTTTAGGACTTTGCTGGTTGGAAACAAAGTGCACAGAAAATCCACAAACTCCTGTTCAGAACAACTGCAGAAAAAGGGAGTAGCTGTACCTAAAGGAAACATCTGAAAGTAATAGCTGAACTAATTCTTAGCTGTCATTGTTTGACAGGTGCTCTCTTTCAGAATTCACTCCACTTAAATGATCCATTTACAAAGTGTGGTGATTCTTCATGTTTTACTGCTGATTAACTTGTGTAATTTTCACAAAATGGGTCCTTAAAGTGGCAAAGGGGTTACTGATGCACAGTATAATTTACGTAAGCAATATCTCTATATTTGGAGATGGATAAGAACCTCAGAAGGATAGCATTTTCTTTATGGGACAATTTATTTATATCTTCAATTTATCTACCGCCTCAGTCCCCACAGTGGGTTACAGATGTAATTTAGGTAATTTATGAAATCTTCACATGAACGTACCTCTCATTAAAAAAAAAAAAGTCAAGAAACAGCCACTGGGTGGGAGGGCAGAAAAGGGCAGATTGACAAAGCAAAAGGAGATGGAGCATATGGTGTGTAATATCACATTCTATTTCTGTTCTGCTGATGAAAGTAGCACTATATTATGGATGCCAATGAAACGGGAGTAAGACAGTCTTGGGCGCCTTGGCTGAGACTGATATGAAGGAGAAAAAACTTTCAGGTGAACTGATTGTGGGAAGAGGTATCCCTGCAGTCTTGCCATATGGATTGTTGTGGAGGCTACGTCTACCTTTAGACATTTGTAGCTTGTCAGTAGTCATATACCAGCTACTTCCATAGCTATTTTGTATGATCTTCTTCTACCTAATAATTCATTCCACTTTTAAAATTTGCAATCAATGCTTTAGATTGCAAATCCAGGTTCTGAGGGCAATACCCTAAGAACCATAGAATATTTCATACAGAGAGAGTAGTAAAAAGAAAGAATTTTGATACAGAAACCTTTCCTGGGCTACTCCCAATTTTGAATGGGTTCTGCCTTGAATTAGAACTCTAATGCCAGAAAGAATCAAAGGAAGGCATTCTGCGGCTGACCAGCTTGTCAGAGCACATAATTGAAAGTCTTTCTTTCCTCCCAATGTACCATCACACTATCCTGTTATCTCAGAAGCCCTGAACCTGGCAGAGAAATAATCCATCCCTTAAAACTTCAAGTATCCAGCAAAAGGTCAGAAAGGTGAAATCACTATATCTCCCTTGTTTCTGAGCTGAACTTTTTGAGTATGTTGGAATCTCCAATTAGAAACCAGCAGCACTTAGTTTAACTTGCCCATTCCAAGGAGGCTGAATTAATGGAACACTTTAGAACTATCATTCAAAAACAAGTTCTGGAACTTTTGGTGCTGCAATTGTAAGATGCAGAAACAAGGATTTGGAGCAAAAGCAAAAATATGGAGCATATCAGTCTTCTGGATCTGCACCAGTTTCTGGGCACAGTTTTAATTGCTGTAATATTTAAACAGCCATGACACCTTAATAAACATCTTTTATATGTCTTATTTGTACATTCACTGAAAAAAGAGTACTCATGTGAAATTCCCTCTTGTTGGAAATCCATCCTTTTTTTTTCTGGAGTGGCATTCCAAATTATTTCTTTGACCTGCTTGCATCCTGAATTTATCTTGTTTATTTCTATTTTTACAATTGTTTTCCATCATGCAGTTTTAAAATGTCATGTATTTTACAGTTCATACTCATATTAGATATCTTCCAGCCAGAGGAGAAGGTATATGCCTGCAATTTGGCAGTTCAAATCCCACCAGGCTCAAGTTGACTCATCCTTCCATCCTTCCAAGGTGGGTAAAATGAGGATTCTGATTGTTGGGGGCAATATGCTGACACTGCAAAATCACTTGGAGAGAGCTGTAAAGCACTATAAAGTAGTATGTAAGTCTAAGTGTTGTTGTTACTTGTTGTTATTGGTCCCTTCAAGTCATTCTTCACTCTTGGTGACTTACAGGGACAACTTCCATATAGTTTTCTTGGCAGCATTTTTGTTATGATTTGCCAGTGCTTCTTTCCTAGGACTGAGAGAGGGAAGACTGTCCCAAAACCAACCAGACAGTCCCCTAAGATAGAACTGGAATTCATGTTTTCCTGCTTTTTAGCTGGGTGCATTTAACCACAACACCAAACTAAGTCTCATAATATTATTAGAATTAGTTTCTGGGACTTCCGGTTGTAATTCTGGTGCTATTACATGCAAGGACCTTGAGCTCCATGGCCCCACTCCAAGCTTTCCTCGTTGGAGGGCTCTGAAAGAAGCCATAGCCACCCTGGAGGGGCAGTGAAGTAAAGGGGAGCCTCCTGGCAGGTTGAGGAGAGCTGCATCTATCCTTCCTGATTAGGAATTTCCCCTCATCCAAAGATGAGGAACAGTGACAGTCAACATGGCTGCCATGAAGTTGGAGTCAGCCAAAACACCTAAGATACTGCAGGAACAATGAGAGAAGTGAACAGAGATTGTTGCTGGGTAAGATGGCTTTGCTACTTTTAACATTTACCCCAATAAATTTAATCCAGGAAAAGTGTCTCTAAAACTATATCTATATAAGTGGTGGAAGGAATATCTTTAAAGAGATTTACACTGGAAAATAACTCAAAAGTGCCATCTAGTGATAGAAGTAAAAGTGATCCCTAAACTCCTGGAAAGTTACAAGGAAATTTGAGAGCTGGCAAATTTGAGAGCTGGTGGCTGGGTCTCTTAACTGTTTACTGCCTGTTGATTACTAGAACTGGAACAAGAAAGATTTTAGAAAATACTTGGATTATTAGATATTGAGTAAACATCGAAACTAGCCTATTTAAATAACTGATTTTGTTGAAAGAAATAGAGATTGAATGAAATATATTTCTGCTGGAAAAAAAAAGGCAGAATGAAAGTTTGAGATAAAGCCCAACCTATTAAAGCCTGGCAAATAAACTATGCTTTTATGACATTGGATCTTTTGAATTGGATTGAGGTGTGGCTGCTTATTTTATGTTTATGGTTACTATGACTACTATGATGTTTGAGGAAATGGGAAATGCTTGCCAAGTTATAATGAATAAAGATCAAATTGCCATGAAATGGTGGAATCAACAGAAAGAGGAAATGGTGGAATCAACAGAAAGAGGAAATGGATGATTTAAGTCAGCAAATGGAACAAGACCAGGGCAGGAATGTGGATCAGACAAATCAGCAAATGAAACAACAGAACGATGAAGAGGAAGACCAGATAAACAGCAAGCAAAAAGAGCAGAAAAAGCAGATGGATTGGCCATACCAACAAGTTAAAAACCAAGGACTGGGGCAAAAAACCGGACTAATAAAGCAATTGATAAAGGAAGAAAGTTTGAGGAAAATAAAACAGATAAATCAACAACTGGAGAAACAGGAATATACTTTTGAAAAGGCAACTGGGACATAGGCAGATAAATGGGAGAATTTGCAATGTAAGATTTTACTGGGAGAAAGGTTTGGACTGGAAAAGGCAGACACAAATGAAGACAGTGATAAAGAGGAGGAGTGTGGGAGATGGACCAGAAGATGGATAAGAATATAAGCTTTAAGGAGGAGAAGAGACAATAGATAAGAAAAATGGCCATTTAAGTGTTTAAATACTCTGATTATAAACCAAGGCAGAAATAAAATTAGATAGGAGAAATGTTAGAATATAAACTCTTAGAGAATGAAGAAAAATAATAGACAGAAAGATTAGAAATTTATAGATGTCAGAAGACTTTCTCTTTTTATTATAGATTAAAGAAGAATTTAAATTTGACATATGTGATAGAAATTATTAACACTGTTAGTGAATGGGATTAATATGAATGGAATTTAGGATTAATTTTGTTTATACATAAAAGTGAAATGTATGGATTGATAAAAAGACACAGATAAAGGTTTATTATTAATATTGTTAGCCTGAATTGGATTAACATACGTACCTTCAAATAACAAAATGAGAAACATTTAAATTAGATAAATACAATAGAGTTTATTATACATTATAGAGAAATTTAAATTTGATAAGTCTGATAGAGATTATTATATATTATTATATGTTACAGAGAAATTTAAACTTGATACAGGTGATAGAGATTATTAAATATAAAAGGGAAATGTATAGATTGAATAGAAGAGATTTAGATAAAGATTTATTATTAACATTGTTAGTGTGAATTGGACCAATATGAATGGAATTTAGAATCAATCTGGTTTGAGAAATGTTTAGATGGAAAAGGAAGATGGAATTAAAGATGAGGGGTTAGGCATTTTTGTTCATGTATGTTTAAATAATATAATCAGGCTTATACAAGTGTACTGTATTTTTAAGAAAAATACTTAAAATTGATAGAGGTTACCAATAATGTGAACTGGATTAATATGAATGATATTTAGAATTAATTTTATTTATAGATAACAGATAAATTTTTTAAAGTTAAAGAGGATTATTTAAATTTGATGAATGCAATATAAATTAATGACATTGAGATGATGAATTGGATCAATATGAATGATATCCAAAACCAACTCTGTTCACAGATAAGATGGATGTATATTTAAAGAAAAAAACAATAAAAATATATATTTTTAAAAAAGAATCTGCAATAGTGAGAGAGGGGTATAAAACCATTCAAGTTTCCAATCAAAAACCCAGTATAAAGAGAGAACTAACCTACTGTACTCCTTTGAATGCTTAGGGGAAGAATGCTAAGCATTGAGTTCTTGCTTCTGTGTATATATTAGGCTCAGTTCAGTAGAGCTTACTTTCTAATATAATTAAGTCCAAGGTCTAGAAAAATAACAACAAAAAAAATCTTATTGCATAACACTTTTTAAGGATGTCTACAATATTGTTAAATGACGAGGGATTACGTATATAACACCAATTAATTTTGAGAAAGTTTGAATTCTAGACACAACAAGCTAGCAACAAAATTTTATTCTGAAGCCCAGTAGAATCTGTGATCCATACACTAGAAGAAAGATATGCCCAATTCCATATCACTGCATCACTCTGATTTCATAAAAATGTAGCAATTTTCCCTATCTTGATGTGTTCTGGGTTGAAATTATGAGAATCCCCAGCCATCTTGGTTAACAAGCATGTTTGTTCAGATTTATGGACCATATATTTCCAATACTTGTGAAGGAAACCATCATGAACAGAGCTATTCGTACAAAGTATTGCCATTTGAAGCACTAGTGGAGGATTTCAGAATTACTGTTTCCATTTAATAAAACAGTAAAAGTATACTTACAAGAGTAGTACTATGTTAAGGTAAAATACTGTAGCTTTGTCCACAATATGTGGATGCAACAAGAAGTCCCATTCTAAAATGATACAGCTCTGTAAATTTATATGGCTAGGTACTGCAATTGTGCAATGAGATCCTAAGCATGTAGATGGAGAAGTGACACTCAAAAGTTTCACTAGTAAATGTATTTAAGATATCCCCAATTTCCACTTCCACAGATTTACCCAGGCTTACATAACATTAGGAATCATCCAAAATATTAATGAGGGAATTCTTGGATGAAAACCTATAACCCAGGTTGGCATTAATGAGGTTTTAAAGTGAACAGGGTTCTCTCTAAATTTTTGAAGTTTGTAGAGTGATTAGCTGACAAAACTTTGATGTGCTGTATTGGACTATTGTAAGATATGGTTAGCAGCATGGAAAATACGATGGCCAGTTAAAACATAAGTCAATAAATCTTAACAAATATTGAGTGCTTGAAGGGGAAATCATCCAGTATATTACTCTTCCGCTTCCCCTATTATGCCCAATAAAACCAACTATTATGCTTTATTTTCTCTAACCTGCTTTACATGCCTCCAGTTTCATTACAATGCAAATTAGATTTATTTTTAAGCATGGGTTAGCCAATTTATATTTGAGGTGGAATGAAACAAGCAGGATTATGTTTGAGCATTCTTCTGTATCCCTTCCACACAGAGAAGTAACATGTTTAAGGACTTGTCAATCTTTGGGACTTGGAAATCTTTTCTGGCATGCCATTTTCTATGGCTGCATTTAGAAAATGACACAAAATTTGCTTTGGAGGATCAAAAAACAACTGCACGTAAGCCAAATGTGCATATTTGTCCTTTCATCTTTTTCCACACTGAGGAAACATTCCTGTTTTATCAAAAGTGAGTTTGTTGTGGCTTCTGAAGCTGAAATGGTTCAAGTGATTCTACACGAGATGCAATCTGAATGAAATATGTACTGAGAAATGTTTATGTTTATGAATTGAATTCAGTCCAATGTTTTCTTGTAATACACAGACTATAATTTTGGTTTTTTTAAAAAAATCTTGCTTTAGAAAGTTGTAACACTCCTCTATACTGAGGAGACTTCTGCAAATCTGGATTACATGCAACTGATTTGGTGGGAATATAAAAACTATGGCATGGGTAATCTTAGTAAACCCTCATGGTTTAATTATTTTCAGCATGTTTGGACAGGAGCATGAATTGCTGGTAGGTTTATGGTCACTTATCATTCTGACTCATGAGAAATTATGAAAAGGCACTGGGAGAAACCAAGTAAATGATTCTAAAACATGTTCTGAGTCAGAGGTTGTTTTAGGCAGAAATGTTATATAAGGCTCCACATGATTTTTAACTCAAGCAGAATGACAAACACTATTTCTCAATGTGATGTGAATGAAAAACAAATGGGCAAAACATTGTAACAAAGTCTACTGTCACGTTGGCCCCCTGGCCAAAGGATGTAAGTATCTGTGAATGTCTAAATATCTGTGTCCTTAGCTCCTTTTGGAAACTGTCCAACTGGGTATCAAAAAGAAATAAGGCTAAAGTGGGCAACTTGTAGCTCAAAGCTACACACAACCCCCTTCCCCTTTTTGCTTTATGAGTCCCTCCAACCAGTCATGGTATTCCTCCAGTTCTGACATGTTCCAGAGAACCGGTAGCAATAATTTTGATTGGTTCAGCAAATACCACCTCTGACTGGCTGACCACATAGCCACACACACCAAGCCACACCCACAGAACCAGTAGTAAAAAAAATGGAATCCCACCACTGCCTCCAAACATGTCTGCTGAAAACTATAAATTTCCACCATTTTGAAAGGCGAAATAGATGAAAACTGCAAAGAAAATCTCAAAATAAGCACATTACAGTTAAACAACACCCTGAAAACTATGCCAAATTCATCATCATGTGACATGGTCACCTCACCTCCTTCTTCTCAGCCACCCCAATAAGTACAAATCACAGCTGAAAGTGGTTGCCAACCAAGGTTGTCCTAAACCATTTATGTTATTGGGTCATGGAAAGCAGACATATGAGAAGCAATATATGAAACAATAACATTAGCTAGGATATTAATAGTGACAATTAGCAAAGATGGATCTTCTAACCAATGATAATGATAGATTCAGTGGGCGGTTTCTTCACAATGTTTTCCTTCTTTTTCTCATTCAAAAATCCACTGAAAAGCAAATTTCTCACTCAGCTGTGTCTTTTTACCTTGTCACTTGTCTAGGAATATGGCAAGGTGTGATAAAAAGAGTTAGTGAAACTAAAGTGCAAGAAAAAGGGGTTAGTGAAACTGAAGTGCTTGGATGAGAAGGAATGTTGGTTGTAAAAGTGAACACAGCAGATACATACTGAACTGCTTAACAGAAGCTCTGATCTTTTAAGTACGTGGCTGCTTGTAGGTTGCTTGAAGGAAGCAGAAATTTTCACCAAGATTTCCTGTCATCCAGCATGTTCAATATACAAAGGTGTCATGATGTTACCATTTATCTGGAAGCCTTAGAAGAGTCAGATAAACTGTAGGCCTATGGGAAGCAACCTAAATTTCCTTTGATGAAGAGATATGCGTTTCGGAGGCAATAGTATCCTAAACTTCCTCTTAACCTTCCTCCTCCTGCAGAGCTCGAAAGCTTTGGCACAGTTGTGGGATTCTACACGAACCCTTTACTTTGGTTTAGAAGCAAGGTGCCTTGGTTGCTTCCCAAAGCACTTCCACAGAATGCCTGCACTTGAATCTTCTGGAAGTAAAAGTCCCCTCGAAGCTATGCACAGCCTTAGGAATCATTTACGCCTTCCTCCTCATCGCTCAATATATAAAGCAATTTTATGTAATAGCTTTATAATTTCAACTAGTGCTGTAATGGCCAAGATTCTGTACATTTTCTGATGGATGTGGTTGGAGAACGACTTCTGCCCCTTCCATTCTTCTAGTATTTTCCCCTACTTCATATTTTTCAAATATAGGCAGTTTAGGACAAATCGTTCCACTACAAATACGGTATGTGCTGTTCCGGTTTAAGTCCCCAAAGTGTTTTCCCAAGAGGCAGCTGGACTTTCTTTGTTTTTTTCTTGAAGTCATTTCACTTCTCATCCAAGAAGTTTCTTCAATTTTAACCTGAAGAATTTAAGAAGTTTCTTGGATGAGAAGTGAAACATCTTCAAGGAAAAGAAAGTCCAGGGGCCTTTTGAAAAAAACACCTTGGAGACAATCATGATCTGGATGACTGAGAATTTCCATAGATATTCCAGTTTAAAATATATGCAAAGAGATTTAACTGGAATAAAGAAAGAAAATATCCCAAAAGTTTGGGAAGCTTTTCTTTTAAAATAGTATCAACAACCCTGACTATTTGGGGTAGATTCTGGCTAGGATATCTCTTGATAATGAAGATTGATCATATTAGGACTTTACATTTCTTTCTCAGCAACGTGATACTTGGGATACCTGATTTCATGAATTTGTATTAATGACATAATAGCAAAAATGTCTGCAAGATAGTGATGAAAATATAGGACTGGCAGACTTTGATTTGAAGATTCTGTAGATTTGAACTCTTAACTGGCTAATTCTACTTTTTCTGAAGTTATTTATGATTGCCTGTTGAATGTCTACTGAAAATAGCGGAAACTGATGGACATACAGTAAAGCCAAGAATGTTAGATATTGTTTTGGTGCATCTAAGAGTGTTCTGCAAGAATTGGCATCTTTGGTGTTCATATCCTGCAATTAACTCCAGACAAGATACTCTCATTTGGCCCTCTGGTCTTGATTGATCACATGCTATCCGTCCTGACACCTCTTATATTAACCATTCAAGATATGCTATAGGTTTCTGCCCTGGGTATGGAGTATGATTCATCAGATTATGTATTTGAAGAAACAGAATCTTTGATAAACAAACAATGGAAAGGAAATACAGTTGCTAACTGAACCATGAACCTACACAATCACATTCGTTTGTTAATGTCTGTTCGATGTACCTTTGTTGCTGCTAATATAACCTGCCCATTTTATTGTTTGGAAGAGTCTTTCCAAAGTCATCCTCAGAAAGATCTTAAGGTGTGCTTAATGCTGTACCATTTCCACTTCTTTTTCTGTTTGACTGAAAAGTCTGATCCAAGGAGAAAGGGCCAAATAACACAAGGTATCTTTGAAAAGATCATGATGGCAATCGATCAATCAATCAGTCCAAATTCTTAGCATTTATGATGGCTGGATTCACATCTCAAGTTAAGCCAAAACTTTGTTAGCCATGGTTTGTTAGCTAAACCACTGCTGGGGTTAATGCATCATACTATATCATAAATCATAATTTACAAACCACAATGGCCATTTTGTACAACACACTAAACCCAAACCCCAAACAAATCACAGTATGGCTCAGTATGATTTTAATCCTAGCCATAACACTGAACCACCATAATAATTCATGCTCAACAAAAATGGAGGGAATCAGGCTGGGGAAATATAGTTGATGTACTATATTTTAGAAGCTTGTCTGAAAACATTCTTATTATGAGGTAAAGTATATTTTTCCTCAAAGTATAATAAAGCCACAAAAGAGAGGTAACTACAGGTATCCTCAACTTACAACAATTTAGTGACCATTCAAGATTACAATGGCACTGAAAAAAGTGACTTACGGCCATTTTTCACACTTACGACTACTGCAGGATCCCCAGGGTCATGTGATCAAATTTCAGATGCTTGGCAATTGGCTCATATTTATTACACTTGCAGGGCCCCAGGGTCATGTGATCACCTTTTGTGACCTTTTTACAAGCAAAGTCAATGGAAAAGCCAGATTCATTTAATAATTCATTTAATAACTAACTTAACAACTATGGCATGAAAAGTTGTAAAATGGGGCAAAAGTCACCTACAAACATTTCACTTAGCAACAAAAAATTGGGGCTCAATTGTTGTAAGTTGAGGACTGCCTGTTTTAATAGTAAACTCCTTAAGCCTTTCCCTTTTTGCATTTCCATGACATTGTATTAATAAATAATTCAGAAACAAACTGACTGGAATTATTCCATGTTTTCCGTTCCAGTTTTTCTTATAGCTTCCATGAAGTATGTTTGATGTCTTCCCCCGCTCCCCTTTCTCTCAGTTTCAAATGAACACCCAAGCTGGAAAATGGCTCTGGTATATTTGATTATACCTACTCAGTTCTGCTTCCTGAAATGCTTTTGTGCAGTTTTTCCTTTAGCAAAGCAAACCCCCCAAAAGCTTTGCTGAGAGGAATTTCTCAGGGACAGGTTGTGCCCACAGATGAAGAATGAATTCAAAAGCCCTTCTGCCATGAGAGAGGAAGGAACATTGTCTCAGGGTCTTACACTCAATTATAGCCTTCCCTCCAAATGACTCGCAGATCCCAAAGTTATCATCTTTGAAGTGCAATTATTTTGGGGAGGGAGCACAAAATCTCATCTTGTTGTCAAGTTCTCCAGCTTCTTGATTTCATACGAGAGCGTAAAGTGCTATGGCATTGTTTTATAAAATCTGGAGCAGTCTTCCCCCAATTTGGAGTCCGCCCCACCCATTATTCTGGTTTTACCTCGTGGCTCCTATGTTCTTGTAGTTACACATAAGCAGATGCTTAAAGGTTTTCTTGAAAGTAGCATTGCAGAGAGCATAGCAAGCAGGGTTGATGGTGCTATTGATATAGCATAACCAGTAGCCAATTGTCCATACTGTGTTGGGAATACAAGAGGAACAGAAGCTGTTGATGAGTACCATGACATTGTATGGTGTCCAAGTAATGATGAAGGCCAGCAGAATAGCCAAAATAGTCCTGGTCACTTTTTTCTCCCTGGAAGGGGGACCCTTCTTTTTGGCAGGCTGTTTTGTCATCTTGACAATCTTACGTGCTACAATATTCTGCTTCTCCTCTCCATTTTGTCCATCAGTGGTGACAATTTCCACAGCAGTATTAGTAGAGCTACTATAATCTCCTTTGGGGGACTTTGTGAGTATCCGAATGCACGTCAACTTAGAATTCTCCACTTTTGCATTAACTTGAGAGACAGAAGCTCTGGGATTTTCTGTGATTGCTTCATCCTCTTTCACGTTGGAAGCCCCTGCACTGACGGAGGTGGAGTCATTTGAGCTCTCCTTTTCTTCTGCTGGGACACAATTCTCCATGACTGGCTCCCCAGTGGCTTTACCATTCAGGATTTTATTGTGCTCAGTCCCATCTTCATTGGTCGGGAGGTTGTTATTATTTGGTTTCACTATTTTACCTTGAACTAAACTTGGTGATGCTGGATCTTGATTCTGGCCTCCGTCTTTTTTCTCTTTTTTAACCCTGCTCCTACTAGCACGGGATATTTGCCAGTACAGAATGGTCATGATCACAACAGGCAGGTAGAAAGCTGCAATAGCTGTGCCAAAGGTGACAGCTGCATTGGATAGGAACTGGATGTAGCATTCCTTATCGGGTACCGTCCTTTCTCCTACAATAAACTGCCAAAAGAGAATTGCAGGTGCCCACAAGATAAAAGAAAGAACCCAGGCAGCTGCAATCATCATCCCTGCTGTCTTAGTGGTCCGCCTGACTGGATAGGTCAGGGGTTTGGTCACACAAAAATACCTGTCAAAACTGATTATGAGAAGATTCATGACAGAGGCATTGCTGACCACATAGTCAAGAGCCAACCACAAGTCACACACCACAGGTCCTAACGGCCAAGAGCCTATCACAGTGTAAAGTGTGTACAGGTTCATGGAAAAGACGCCAATGATCAAGTCAGCACAGGCCAAGCTGAAAAGGAAGTAATTGTTGACAGTTTGTAGGTGCCTGTTGACTTTTATGGACACCATAACCAGGATGTTCCCAATGATGGTGACAAGGCTGAGGGACCCAGCCACCAGGACAATGAAGACAACCTCAACTGTTTTATAAGGACTTGGCAGGGTCATTCTGTCCTCCAAATAACTTATGTTCATGGAGTTATTCATTTCTGCATCTGTTGATTGAATGCCTGTTTAAGCCTGGAGAGGAAAAAAAAAGAAAGAAAACAAAGATGTGAGACATTGTCTTTTCCTGCTTTTGGCAAATGAAGAAAAAAAGTATACCTCACTGGCACAGCACATGTTCTGTATGCAGAAGGTGCTGGTATCTCTGGGCTTAGCCTGCAAAAACGCCTTTCTGAAAACTTGAAATTATGATCCAGGTCATTATTGATACCATTCAACTAGATAAAACAGTTGACTTGATTGAATCAGTCAATTTAATGGACGGATTTAATCAAGGGCACTTTCCTACATTGCTTAAGATGGGATGAAAAGAGTGAAAATATGCACACACATAGAGAAGAAAAAGAGATATCAGACAGAACAAGATTAAAAGTAGAAAACATTCATATATGTAATTCATGAATTATGAAGTAGTTGGAGTTCAACGTTTTGAACTGGCACTATCCTTGCAGAAACATGACAATTAGGCAATGCCAATTGAAGCAACACTTGCACAGCTTGCCAGTCTCTGAGTAGATCAGGGAAGGGTCCTTTGCAATATCCCTGATCAATGTTTCAGAAGAAATCATCTAAATTATACTTCTGTGCGCAAAGTAGTCATCAATTGTCAAAACCAGGTGTTGGGCACCTTTAAGGCAATGCAGCTGCCCTCACCTGGTTGTCTTATGTAATGCAAATGCTTTTCAAAAAGAGCACTGTGGACACTATACACTACTTAGGGCCCTTCTCTGCTCAGTGTTCTTTTAACCAAGAGGTCACCTTGATCAAATGTTCATCAAAAGAAAATCCCCTTTTGAAGCTCTGCCCAGCTGCACTTAGCAATAGCGCTT
Source organism: Mimophis mahfalensis (assembly GCA_032468015.1). NCBI lineage: Eukaryota > Metazoa > Chordata > Lepidosauria > Squamata > Mimophis > Mimophis mahfalensis. The sequence continues at coordinate 17,170 of JANHFR010007959.1, read as the reverse complement.
AGATTATATACCACTCCATAGTGCTTTACAGCACTCTCCGAGGACAATCTGGCTCCTCATTTTACCAACCTCAGAAGGATGGAGGACTGAGTCAACCATGAGCTGGTCAGGGTCAAACTGCTGGCTGTGGGCAAGTTTAGCCTGCAATACTGCATTTAACCACTATGCCTACAATTCCTAGCAGTCTTCGTCCAATTTGCATGCATTGCCTCTATTGGCTGGAGAGTCTCCAATTTGCATGCCTTGCCTGGTAACCCTCTGCACATGTGTAGTAAAGCTTGGGAATGAAATGTCCATGCGGCAGTGAAATGTCCATTTCGCCCCCCCTTTTTGGGGGGAAAGACCCCTCAAAGGCTTTT
>JANHFR010007957.1:122285-133755 GCA_032468015.1 Mimophis mahfalensis | reverse complement strand
CTTTCCTTTCCTTTCCTTTCCTTTCCTTTCCTTTCCTTTCCTTTCCTGTCCTGTCCTGTCCTGTCCTGTCCTGTCCTTCCCTTTCCCCTTTCCCCTTTCTCCCCCCTTTCCTCTTTCATTGCAATTGTATAGCTCCGTCTATCTGGATCTAATCCATTTTAAGCAGTAAAATGGCAAGGAGAGGAAATCATTATTTTTGCATGAAGAATATAATGGCAACCATAAAACAGAGGGGGGCTAAGCCTGAAGGAGACCATCTGGGAATTGCCCAATGGGGACAGCTAATCTGCTGAATCTTATTAGCATCTTTTATACAGCAATTCTGGCTTGACAGGTAGTATAGTGTGTTTTGCTCTTTCTACATAAATAAATGCCTCCCCTCTCTTAGCTCTTAAATAAACCTTTACTTTCTTTGGGTGAACGCAAAAGGCAACTATCACCTCTGGCGAAGAGTGTATTCAGGTGTTACATTTACTGTATAATACTAGTTGCCACCAGACAGGTACAGAGAGGGTACAAATGTCACCTGCGTCCATAGTTTCGGTGGCCATCAAATTATACATGGCATTTTCTTGACATCCACTCACTACTTCATTTATATGAGAAAAGCACTGGCTACTGCTAAGGCCAAGAAAGCTCAGTTGGATTGCAATCAGCTGGGGTGGGGATTGGGGAGAAGATATCCCACTGAAATTGGGCACAAGGCAGGACAAGGATCTCAATCTTCCAGACTACACATTTTTGGACATGAAATTTGGGACTACTTGGTACTTGCAGATGCCACCCATCCATCTTCTTCCATCTTAATATCAGCTAGAGCAGGGGTCAGCAACTCACGGCTCTGGAGCTGCATATGGCTCTTTCATCCCTCTGCTGCAGCTCCCTGTCACCCGATGGTAAAAGGAAAAAGGACACCACCCCAGGAGGACACTCTATGACATTATATTTGATAAATAAACCACTTCCAAAATTGTTGCCTGGACTTGTCCATGTGGTCCCCAGGATTAGAGACTGCACAAATCCACATAAATGAATTCCATGATATTTTGGAGGAATGTAGAAGAGATAATTTCAGACATGAACAAATAAAAATGAATTACAGCTGGAAACCTGTCACCTTGATCTTTCAGATTATTGGTGGTCTTCTTTCTGTGAGCTGAGCAGAGGAGATCTACCTGTTCTCTGCCTCCCCATCACCACCAAAAGGGAGCATCAAATTGGCAGACAGATGTAAAGGTATCAGTTACCTAGGTTATTTTTGGTACCAGTTTGTCTCATGTTTCCACCCAGCTGATATGCAGAACTAGGACTGTAAGGTATGAGAGAAGATAATTTGGAGCTGCATGTAAAAAAAAAAAAAAAAATGGCTCAGGCTTTTAAGCCAGGGAAAAAAAGGTGACTCGCTCATTCAAATATCAGTCAACATTTGGCTTGAACTTATTATCAAAGGATGTGAGAGACTTTTTAATTCAAAGTCTATTATTAAAGGAGTTGTCATTCAACTGCCTTCCGCCCAGTAAATCCTTCACTAAGTACTGAAGATCTGTTTTGCAGGAAGCATGCATGTTACCTGAAGAGTCACTGCAAAGCTTAGAAAGCCAGATAAATGTTCTATTGTAGTCCATCCTCCATTTTCCATAAAAAAAATTATTTTCCTGGCATAAAGGGTTCCTATATTTATTTTTAGTACATTTTAATTTGCAACTGCTTGAGAATTTCCTTCTGTGAAGTGGCAGGGCTTACTTGATTGTTTGTGTGTGTGTATGTATGTTTATGTATTATGCATAGTGTGATTATTTCATTTTGTGGCCTTCCTTTTTCATCATGCTTCCTGGCCTCCAAACATTTTCATTAAGCTTAAATGGAGATGTGAGGAAGTCAGGGGACTGAAGACCACGAGAGAGATACCAATATAATGAAGGGCAATTAAGGGAGACCCACGGACATATCTTTGTCTCACTTGATATGAATCGTATATCCCACTTCTGAGCACCCTATTGAATTCTCTTTTCCTGTCAAATGTTGAAAGCTGAAACGCTGAATGATTTTTTTTATCAGATTAAAAAAAAACCAAACACCACCCAGGACCATTTGGGCATAGCCTTACTTTAGATTCTATTTTGTGTCACATCTTTTACATTGTAAAAATACTTTTATGGTGCGTGGACAGGGGTTCCTTAGCAACCAAATGAAAAGGAATCCCTCAAAGTAGATCCTTTGAAAAATCACCTCAGGAAGACAAAGAAAGGAGAAAAGCCCAGGTGGGCCAGTGTCGGGGGTTGTTGATCCTGACAGAAAGTTTGTTGCCTAAACAGTCAAGCTGTATTGAGGTGAATATGATCTGCTGAGGTGCTTTATATGTCAGGCTGCAGCTGGGAGAGGATGTGTCATTTTTATGAATGTACCTTTTCTGTAACATAACTGAAGTAATAAAGCAATATCTTTGCGGAATAAACAAGATTTAATGTAGATTCTGAAAGCTCCCTCTCTTCTCCCAACCCTACCCAGCACCGTCACTCTCCCCTAAACCGAGCCTTTGTCATTGGCAGCCATAAACTTTGTGAAATGACATTCCACCGTATAGGAGTTATGAGCACCAACTATTTATTTATGTATGTTATTAACGGTGCCTGATAGAAGCCACAAGGTTGCAAATAAACTTGACTTCATAACATGCACGGTTCCCATTAACTATAAATAATGGGAGGGCACTGATGACTCACCATGCACTGGCTGTAAAGAAAAGGGAGCAGGGACCCCCCCTCCCCCTTGTATCTTTGGTTTTGCTGAGTAAAAGGAAATTATATAAAGACTGACGGAAGATGGAGAGGTTCACTGCAGCTGAGCAACTCATGAGAAATAATGAAACTCAATATAGCTGGGAGAATTGTGAGATCTTGAGATTGCTACATGGTGTGAGGTAGGAAGAGTGGAGCACATCTTTAGCTAATAGGTTAGCACTCTTCTGTTTCAATGCACTGCAGGAAAAAGTGTGTGTGTGTGTATGTATGTATGTGGTGTCAAGGCCAGCTAAGGCTAGTGCTAGTTCAGCAAATGCCAGAAGCAGAGGTGAAAAGTTTTATTTAATTTATTTATTTATTTTCCGAAAAGGACTCAGGGCGGTTTACAGGGCTTTAAAAACATACAATACAAAAATTAAAAGAATTAAATCAAATTAGCCTGACATAACATTTTAAAATCCCCTCAATCTAGGCCGGCTAGTGCGAAGAGACAAGTCTTCAACTCCTTTCAAAAGGAGCAGAGGTCAGGAGCTGTGCGCAGGTCCACTGGGAATTGATTCCACCAGGTGGGAACTCCTACGGAGAAAGCCCTTCCCCTGGGCACCGCCCGGCAACATTCTAAAGCCGACGGCACCCGCAGAAGGCCCTCCCTATGTGAGCGGACCGGAAAAGATGCTGGAAAGAGATAAAAGGGTATATAGGGATGGCCTTGGGAGACCGCGTGAAGAGACGCAGCCGAGGGAATGGTCAAATAAGGAACAATTTAGGCTCCAGTAGGAATGTGGTAGGGTAAGAGCTCCAGAAGAGACCATCCTTAGTTTCCTGGCCTGTAAAGCGGACAGGGAAGAGGTATATTTTCAGACTTGCAAGATTGCAACCATACAACAAAGTATAATTAGCGGATCCATTTGTGCTTCCTGGTCTGGTTTGCCATGCAAGGCTGATGAATAACAAGGATATGTGAATGGTTGGATGTCATGGGTCTCTGGCTTGTGGGATTTATTCATGCATGTGCATTTATCACCAGAAGGACAGAATGCAGTGGGTTGGGCCAAAAACTGCATCTCACTTGAAACCAGAGCTTAAGATTTTAGGCTTTCCTTATACAGTAGTTAGAAGTGGGACCTCTACTTCTTGGTGTAATTTTATAATCCCAGGGTGGGACATGTCTGGTAAAAACTATTTATCCATTTTTTGCAGGCTGGGGTAAAAAGAGAGTGACTGTTTCCCCTTTTGATTGGTTATCTGCTTTGGCCCCGTCTATGCTTTAACAGAGAAAGGTAAAAGGAAACAAGTTGGGTGTATATGCTTTCTGACTCTGTTCTGCTCACTTTCCCACTCTCTTTTCTTCTCCCCCACTTCCCAGAAAACTCTAGGGGACAGACCCATCACTCTTTCTGAGGCCCTCCTTGCTTACAGTGAAAAGTATTACACACAAATTGAACCACCAGAATCGATTGACAAGAGTGGGGGAAGAGGTTCTAGGAAGCACATGGGAAATGGGCAAATGGGCCTTGGATTGTCTATCCCTATTGTAATGAAAGGGACGTCCAAGATTAAATATCCTTAAAGGAAGATACAAATTCCCCACTTTGGCAGGCTATACTGTAAGACCCGGTCTATGGAGATTCTCAATCATGCAGGTCATGGTTGTCCCAAAGGTGCTTTTCAAAAGGTAGTTCACTGAAGAAGCTTCTTGGATGAGAAGTGAAACATTTTCAAGGGGGAAAAAAAGGAGAAAGACCAGTAGCCTTTTGGGACTGTAAGACCAGCATCCAAAAATACAACAATACCTCCCGCTCCTGAGGCCCTTTAGGTCAGGGGTCCACAGCCCTCAGCCCATGAACTGGCACTGGTCCACAGTCCACCAGCAACTGGTCTGTGCAAACAAATGAAGCCCCATCTATTTCTCCATGGATCGCCCTGGTGCCCAAAAGGTTGAGGGCCATTGCTTTAGATATTTGAACTTGCATTTATGATGAATGTTACTGCTAAAAATAAAACTGATAAAAGAGCAAGTTGGGGAAAACATACTTGGGAAAACAACTTGGTGTGGGATCTGGGGCTCCCCTTCTGATTCTGCATATCAATAATGCACTTGGTCCTGCACCTTTAATCACCTCTGCTTACTCTGATCCATGGACTAAGTACAGTGGAACCTCAGGTTGAGAACGCTTCAATTTGCCACCAATTCAGGTTCCGATCCCAAAATCCAGCTGAGTTTTGGATCAGTTTCCGATCCAAAACTCAGCTTGTGAACAAAAAACGGTGTGGAAAGCTTACCCTCTGCGCTGTTTTAATGTCTGCGCATGAGCAGAATTGCCTGCGCATGCACAGATAGCGTCGCTTTCGGGCACGACCAAAATGGATTGCATTCGCAACCCAAGGTTCCATTGTATCCTAAAAGTTACTTTTGACAAATTCAATTCCTGCTGGCGCTAACCTGCTTCCCCAAACAGAAGGAGGGAGATGTTATTCCTGGGAATGTGCTTTTCTTTGTCAGTTCCCAGACCCGAGTGGAAGACAATCATTATCTACTTAGATTAAGAGTAGTTCCCTCCCTCGCCTTCCTCTTTTGATTAATACTGCCTGTTAACTTAAAGAGCTAACAGAAGCTGAAGGTGACACATCACTCTCTCAACCATTGTGTGAGGGGAACAGCCAAAAGCTGAATTCATTTATGTAATGCTTCCAAATGGTATAACATGAGCATTGTTGAATATACATTCTTTGCCATGATTTTCCCCCCACCCCCTTTTCTTCTTCTTTTTCTTCTTCTTCATTTTTTTTTCTTTTTTGCTCACTCCCACAGGTTCTTTTCAAGCTGATGTGTTTGCAGTCAATACTGGAATGTGTCTCCTTTCTGCACCACTAACTGCAGATTGCATTCTGTCAACATATTCTCTAGCCAAAGGCATCACGGAATACTAATTATGAAACATTTCCCCCCCCACACACTTTTGTGGTGTCTTTCCTAGCCCGGTTCTTCAAAGCTTTTCCACTGCTGTACTCATGGACCATAAAACACTCCAGCCTTATGAGCACAGGGGTTTGAAATTTAAAGTGGGGGCTAAGTTTTTTTATTTTTATTTTTTAACATCAAGGTATGAAAAAAAAAAATCTACAGCGTGGGTGTGGATTTCCGGCTTCTTACATCTCAGAAGCATCAATAAGAAACTTGCTGGTTCATAGGGAAAGCTTAACATATCCAGCTTTTTTTATTGGATAATGACAGTGATGAGGAGGAAGAATCAAAAGGGTTGTATTTAAAAAGAGGAATGAAAATAATTGCTGGGGAAAAATAAAACAAAGTTAAGGAGAGAATGAGGTGCTAATTAACCCATCCTTCAGACCAGGATCTCTGGGGCCAAAGAGAACCTGACGCAATTTAGCCCAGCAAGGAGCATATGAATACAAAATACAGTGTGGCACAAAATATAGTATAAACATTCAAATTGTATAAATAAAAATCTAAACATTAAAATATGTCAACCGAACAGAGAAGGACTGCCACCATGGACTTTGGCAAGTGGATATACTCTAATCAGAATGCTTGCTTTAGTATAGGTGAGAAGGTCAGATCACATGAGACTAGAGCACAGCAGAATATGGATTTACTGGATATGTTCAGTGTAGTGGTTAAGATATCAGGCTGGAAACTGTGGGACTGTGAGTTCAAATCTCACCGTAGGCACAAAACCAGCTGGGTGACAAAGCAAGAATAGATGAACGATTTCTATTTTATTGTAAGGCTGCATTAATGGAATCTTTCAGGTCTGGCACTACAAATCTCCCACTGTCTTTTTTTTTATTTTTTACAGCCTGAGGTGTTAGGGAGCTTTCTGTGTTTCTTTCTCTGTCCGTTATGCAGCTGCAGACTGTGGTCTCTTTTATCTGATTGTTCCTTAGGCAGCATCTCTCCCCCGCCCCCATCTCTTAAGGTCATTCACACATACTGTTACATCCAGTTATGCTCTGTCAGCCCTGGGAAGGAGGAATTCAGAGTCAACACTGACTTGAAGGCATGTATGTGCACGTGTACACACACACACACAGGGGGGGGGGGAGAGAGCATATATGTTAATTTACAGGTGTTTAGACCAATTTGTAAATAACTGCTATAATCAAAAGAAAATGTGATGTATCTTATCTCCTCTGTCCCGAGGAAATGACTTGCATGTTTGCTGTCTAGCTCTGTTGCTCACTCAGTGGAGCTGAAGAAGCTTCTTGGATGAGAACCAAAACTTCTTCAAAGAAAAACCAGAAAGTCCAGTTGCCTCTTGAAAAAGCACCTTTGGGACAACCATGACCTGGATGACTGAGACTCTCCATAGACATTCACCCTTCTCATGGTCCCTCCATTAAGTGCATTTGTTCTTTAGTCTGCTTTAAATACAAGTCTGTTTCCTTTCAAATACAGGATTGGTCACTTTAAGACAGAATACATGGCTGTCCAGTTCAGTCAACCTCTCATCTGCCTTTTTATGCACAAAATTCATGTGGGCAGGCACAAAAACCATTGTCAAATGGAACAATCCCCAAATTTCCATCATCCTAATAGAATCAGACTTAAAAAAATCTTTTACATTATCATCCAATAGGCTTCATTATCCTACATATTTCTTTGTTTCTTGGGGGGGGGGTGTTGTTTTTTGTTTTGCAATAGACTAACATAGATGCAAAAACAGCCACATTTCTCTCTTCTTACTCACAAATTCAAATTTCTGAACAAAATATGGCTGGCTCCCCGCTGCCTGTATGCACAGCCTTTGCGGTTTCTGTTTCAAACCAAAACATGAAAACATTAAGAAAAATAGCTCAGACTCCACCTAATCTGTTGCTCTGGCAGCTTGCCTGGCATATATGTGATAGATTAACATTGCAAAGTGATTGCTTTTTTGCATATTTCCACTCTGGTGTTTTGATGGAAAGCAGATAGTTGAACTTAAAACTGTGCTGGCTCTCTGATTCTGCAGGTGTGCAGAATAGTACGGTAGAAAACAACAACAAAAAATAAAAATGGAGAAAATGAAAGCTAGTTGGGGGTTAGGAATGGATTAGAGACCTGGTGAGGCCTCAAGTTGTGGGAAGTTATAGCACAAACATATAAAAGACTGGGAAACAATGAACTTGGCAAGAAGGCCCAAAAACTATATTACAAACCCATGATGGGATAGGGAACCACCCTCTTTGAACTGGAGGATTGAATGCATGCAGAAACACTTATTTTAATCAGTTGGTGAAGGGCATATGACTCCTATAGGAATAAAATAGAATAAGAAAGTGGGAAGAAGCCTTGGAGGTCTTCTAGTCCAACTCCCTGCTCAGTCAGGAAACCCTCTATCATTTCAGACAAATGGTTGTCCAATCTCTTCTTAAAAACTTCCAGTGTTGGAGGCATTCACAACCTCTGGAGGCAAGTCGTTCCACTGATTAATTGTAGTAACTGTTAGGAAATTTCTCCTTCATTCTAGGTTGCTTCTTTCCTTGATTAGCTTCCATCCACTGCTTCTTGTCTTGCCTTCAGGCCCTTTGGAAAATAGCTTGATCCCCTCTTCTTTGTGGCAACCCCTGAGATATTGGAACACTGCTATTATAAGCCTCCCTGAGTCCTTCGGGAGAGCCCTCCTCTTATGGATTCAATAAATCTAATCTAATCTAAATCTAACCTAATCTAAGGAGCAAAGCATCTTTAAAGAAAAAGTACAAAGGCCAGTTGCCTCTTGAAAAAGCACCATTGGGACAACCATGATCTGGATGACTGAGAATCTCCATAGACTTTCAGTTCCATTGTTCCCTTCTTTTCTCTTAGCAGGTACTCAGTATCATTGGATATTAATACTTACATATAACTTCTTCTTGATTGAACAGAGCTGGGGGAATGGGGGTGGAGAGATTGAGAGGTTGAAGGTCTATAAAATTTGCCCTTTTGTGATTGAATTCCGTACAATTTCTGCCCTACCCCTAAAACTGAATTTTCACCAATGTATTGTTATTATTAGCTGTAATTACCTAATCTGCACCCTCTTTGTTATTCAACGTACAAATCCAAAATTAGCTAGCAACAGTTGGTTTTATATCTCTTGATCATCTCCTCAGCCCGCGGCTTCTCTATTTATTACAGAATTTCTACTTTCACATCAGCAACAAAGTTGAAATCTCCAGTCTTTATTCACATGGTAACATGGGAAAAAGCCACCTGCTGCTCCTCAGATATTTAGAACTACAGCTCCCATAATCCTTTAGTACAAGACCTTTTGACTGAGGCTGTTGGGAGTTAAAGTCCAAAACATCTGCTGCCAAATTACATTTCCCCCTTTAAAAAAAAAAAAAAAAAAAAAAAATAGCCTAGAAGATTTTTCTCTGAGAACAAGCCAGGAACGCTCCGTAGTTATTTGCAGATGTTGGAGGACGTTCTCTCTGTGTGGGTGCGGAATAAAAAAAACCCCAAGATTGGCAGCTGAGGCTGCTAGATCAAAGCCCCAATCCTTTTTAATGCATTGCCATGTAAACAAAACTCCATCTTTGCCCATTTTGATTTTCAGAGTGTAAAAAACAAAGCCAGAATACAGGAGAGACAAAAGGTGTTAAAATGCATCATTAAAGAGAATAATCAACTATTTCATTCTTTTATTGTTTAAGATGTATGTGGCAGTGGTATTAGAGTGGGTCACTTCATATCCTGGTACAGACAGTTGCTTCTATTGCATCTATTGCAAAGGAGAAACTCTCCTTTTCCAGTGATGAGAGGAACATTATAATCAGCAACATGTCCCCAAAATCATGAGACTGTGCATGCAACAGCTCTACCGATTCTCCTTCAGCGTTCATCCACATCGTTTGAACATTGACCTCCATCTTTAAGCCAGACAGATTCTCCTCCCACTTTTTGGCTGATTGCTCACCATGTAAATGGGCCCCGAATGGAAAAGAAGGATGCTGATGTCTCAACAGTGCTTGCTGCCTAAAAAAAATGATATACCTGTACCTGGTTCATAGTGGGAAGTTATATTTCAAGTAGGAAAGCCCAGGATGAAATCTCTAATACTCCAGATAATAGAACCTTCAAGCAACTCCAGCCAATGCTGGCAAAGCAGTTTAAAGATATACGAGAGGCGGAGAGACAAAATTGCAGAGATATCTATCATGTGCAGCCCCCTCTGAGACAGCTGCCTTGGCTTCCGTGTTAAGATTTTTTTGCATGCGTTGGTCTTGATGTTTGACCCTGTGCAATTGACTAAGGCAGCCATTGCTGCTTTGCCACAATACATAAAAGAGTAATAAAGAAAAAAGCTCTCCTGGTCTATGTATTTCTTCTTCCTTCAGATGGGGGAAGGGGAAAATGAAACATACCAAAGTTTAAATAGGGTAAAAGTTACAACCCTTCTGTAATAGAACCATGCTGAGTAGCAGAACTCGAGTAGTGATAACGGAGGATAATGATGCCATTTTAGAAATATAGGCACAGGATTAAACTGCCATCTCCCTGGTCCTCTTATGTAGACCTGCAATAACTACGACAGCATTTTCGAACCATGAATAAAATTCATGAAGTTTAACCTTTGGAGAGAAGAGAGGGAGAAGAAGGAAAAGAGATATACTCAAACAGATTCTGCCTTTCTTTTCTTCTTCACCTATATTGTCTTCCTTAGCATTCTGGACAATTAGCTGAGCATTAGTCTAACCCTGCTCCGTATCTGCATAACATTCACTTCAATATTAATCCATTCTACAATACAGGGGAACCTCGGTTCATAACCGCAATTGGTTCCATAACTTTTGTTGTGAATCAAGTTGGTTGTGAACTGAAACAAATTTTCCCATTGGGTTGTATGGAAATACAATAGATCCATTCCAGACCCCTATGAACTCTATTGTTTTTTTTAAGATTATGAAGCACACAAATACAGTACTGTAGTTAAATATGCCGGATAATGCAGAGGGTAACAGTAAAATCCTTTAATACAAACACAGAGAAAACCATAATACAAACATTGAACTGAAAAAAAATGTTCAGTCAGTCAATTCTGAGTGAGAGAGAGGTTGCTGGGGGTTTTTTTTGGGGGGGGGTTTCACCTCCACAATGGAAGGATGCTCTCCTTCAGGTGTTTTCTCTCTTGAGATTTCTTTGTCCTCGGGAAGTTTGGTTGTGAACCAAGGATTTGTTTGTGAACCGAATCAAACATTTAGCTGATTTTTTTAGATTGTGAACACTGTTAACAGCGTTCCATTCGCCTTCGGCATTTAATCATGCCAGCCACATGACCACGGAGACATCTTCAGACAACGCTGGTTCTTCGGGTTGGAAACGGAGATGAGCACCGCCCCGTAGAGTCGGGAATGACTAGCACATATGTGCGAAGGGAACCTTTACCTTTAGTTAGATTGTGAACCTAATTGGTTGTGAACCAAAGCTTTTGTGAACTGAGGTTCCACTGTAATCCAAATACAATCTGTCCCTTTACTGAAACTGATGCATAAAATTCATATGATCTTTCATTCCCACCCTCTCTCTTTCTTCTCTAATTTTTGCTTTCTTTGGAGGTTTTGTATTGGCCCCCCCTTTGCTCTATCTTATTAAAAAAAGAAAGCAAATAATAATAATGAAAACATCCGTTTTGTCAAATACTGTATCTGAAAAACATTTTTTTTTAAAAAAACAAAACCCTCATGCTCAAAGAAATCCACTTCTCTTATACTAAGGTGACCAGATGCCGGCGGGACGGTGA
>JANHFR010007957.1:31792-42441 GCA_032468015.1 Mimophis mahfalensis | reverse complement strand
TTCTCCGAACCTCTGTGGGGAGCTCCACTGTCCACCCCCAGAAAACTTTCCCAGGGGGGTTCAGGGAGTTCAACCCTGGTCCAGACAGCTCACCCCCTCCTCTTCACCCAAGGAGAGGATTTTTCTTGCTGGGAAACCGCCGATCTCCGCGGCTCCCAGCAATGACAGTCAGCTGTAGTTCGGCTGTGAAAAAAAGCACAGCCATTGGGAACAGCAGCTCACCGGAAGTTCTCAGCACGGCAATTGTTAAGTGGGCTTTATCCCATTTTAGGACATTTTTGCCACAGTTGTTAAGCAAATCATGGAAATGGTTAAGTGAATCATGTGTTCGTTAAGCGAATTTGGCTTCCCCCGTTGAATTTGCTTGTTGGAAGCCAGATGGGAACATTACAAATGGTGATCATATGACCCTAGTGCAACTATCATAAATACATGCCAGTTGCCAAGTGCCCAAATTTTGATCACGTGACCATGGGGATGCTGCAAAGGAAAGCAGTCATAAGTCACTTTTTTTCAGTGCTGTTGTAACTTCAAACAGTCACTATGCGAATGGTTGTAAGCTGAAGACTACCTGTAATGGATTTTTCATGGTCAAGGATGAAATTGTATCTGGTTGTCCCTGGTCCACCTCCATCATCTATTACATTACCCAGAGCCCATATATGATGCTATCAGATACTGTTTAAATATCAGCTGGAACCATATCTGGCACTCAGAAGCCCTGAATCTTTGAAGGCATAAATTAAACAAGTACAGTATATTGTATTCTCTTAATTTCTTTCTGGAATATAAATTGTGCGGAAGTCCATGTAGATTTGCAGCTATTTTTCTCAGAACTTGAGTTTATAAGGAAATGAAGAAAGAAAAAGATTTATCCAGCCATCCATGTCGCTTAAGAAGATTCCTAGTAAAAGCACTGATGAGGGAATTTCAGTTTTGCTCACTTTCTCCATTTTCTAAATTTAGTTTTTGTTAAATGGTTCTGGGACATTTAAGCTTACATTTCTCACAAAATAAAGTCTTTCTGTATGAAGTGCACACTTCTCCCCCAAGGATTCCTATGTATAATTTGATTTTATGCACACTTGTCCCAAATAACTTAGGGCATTTACTCATTATGCATAATGAAAAGAAATGTATAGATATTATAAAATAAAAATAAATTAGATGGGAACATAACATTTTAATTTTAATTTAGACTTTTGTTTGTACAATAGACTCTCAAAGTACTAAGGAAGTCTAGAAATATGTGAAAGTAATAGAAAGCAGAATGTTTGTGTCCTATGGACATATTTTTCTGCCTATCTCAAAGTATCTTGAGGGCAGCTCATTCACCTATTTTTAATTTATTATCCACTTTTGCGAAGGAGAGCAAGACCACTTCTCCAAGTCCTTTTCTTAACTACCGCCAGAGGTAGTATTCAGCCAGTTCCAACAGATTCCAGAGAACCGGTAGTAATAATTTTGACTGGTTTGGAGAACTGGAAAATATCACTTCTAATTGGCTGATAGTATAGCCATGCCCACTAAGCCATGCCCACAGAACTGGTAGTAAGAAAAATTGAATCCCATCACTGGCCACCATCACCAGCATAGCAGAAGTCTACATTATACATCACTTTATATATTTTAACATAAATGCATTATGCAAAAATAGCAGTGTTGTAAGGTTCTCTATCATGCATTACTAGGTTGACCCATCAGATTCTCCCAACCAACTTTAAAGGGCTTAACTACATCCTTCATTACTTCAGAGACCCTTGAGCCAATCTTGATTGGTGGTTTCTTTGTGGATGATCCCTTAATTTGCTAACTAGGCCAAGACCAAAAGATCACATGTTGTTTGTAATGAATCTTTATTAGTTGCTAACTGCTTAAAGGGCACAGGATATTGGGTATGGCAATTGCTTTATAGTACATCACCTGAAATCACTTTTGTATGGTGGGTCATCTATCTATCTATCTATCTATCTATCTATCTATCTATCTATCTATCTATCTATCTATCTAATTTGTTCGTTGCCCATCCCTCTGCAAAGCAACTCTGGACAGTTTACAACAAATATGATAAATAAAAACTTGACTCATGAGGTGAGTGTCTGAGATGCTACCTTTTCTGTTATGAATTTGTTCTGGTATTAAGATCAGAAAGAGAGGCCCATTTGAACATACCTTCTCTGCAAAACCCTTGTTACCTTGATATCTCTTTTTGACCAAGCTTTCAACTGTGAATTGAGTTTAATGTTCATAGTTTTCTGCATTATTGCATTTTTAACATGTTGCTAGCTATCTTGTCTGCTTGTCTGAGCAGAAAGACCGCCCATAAATTGAACAAATAGATTTAAAAAAGTCTATCCCAAAGCAAACAGACAAAGGCTATGATTCTTAAGAGTAATTAGTAGTATGATCAACACGGAAGTCAATTCATTCCACACTGACTTCCACTTGATTCCATCAACAAACTTGTTGAGTTTTCCTCCAGACATGTGAGTTAGCGGTTGCAACCATTTTCACAGTACTATACAAAATAGACAAATGGACAGATACCACAGCCATGGTTTTATGTATTAATACAGGTAGTCCTTGACTTATAACAATTCATTTAGTGACTTCAAAGTTACATCGGCACTGAAAAAAGCAACTGAGGTCCGTTTTTCACACTTACAACCATTGCAGCATCCCCATGGTCATGTGATCTTGGCAACTGACTCATATGTACAATGGTTGCAATGTCCCAAGGTCATGTGATCCCACTTTGTAACCTTCTGACAAGCAAAGTCAATGGGGAAGCCAGGTTCATTTAACAAACATGTTACTAACTTAACAAATGCAGTGATACACTTAACAGCTATGGCAAGAAAGATTGTAAAATGGGACAAAACTCACTTACCAACAGTCTTACTTAGCAACAGAAATTTTAGGCTCGATTGTGGTCATTAGTCAAGTAGTGTTCTTGGAGTCATAACCTATAGTGTTATGATTTCTTCTGTTTTTGTTTTCAACATTGTTCATTTTGAAAGAAAATTGGTTTCTGAGTTTGATTTCTCAATCTGATTTTTATGAGCAAAATACAGGAAGATATTGTGGGGAAACTTCCTGGTCTGACCCCAAAATATAAGAAGCCAGGAAGGCTGCATAGCAATGGGAGTATGTATAAAAAAGGATCTGCCAGATGCTTGCAGGATTAGAGCAGTACAAAATAAGTAGTGAAACAGGGTAAAGAATAAGGTAAAAAACACAGAAGGATGATCTTTGTAGAGGAGGCCGACAACTCTGGGAAAATGGCATCCAAAGGATGTCTTTGCTTCACATTCTTCCAACCAACGTCTCTGTCCTCTATCCCTCAAAGTGTGATTGCTGAAATCCTTTTTTATTCTTTTACACCTTCAATTAAGAAAGAGATGGTGTTAAAAGCTAAATAAAGAATCTGGTGTATACACAAGCATAATTAACTGCATAATAGTTCTAATGCAAGCTACATTTCATTCAGCTTATAAAGCATTCTGAGAACCTTTGGTGAAAAGATTCTGTATAGCAAGTACAAATGTGATTATTATCAGCAATATCCTTCAAACCTTAATTAGATGATTGAAGGACAAGCCTTGCAAAAAGCAGAGGTAATGCCATTTAAGTGAAACTATTCTTAGCAGAGTCTGTTTAATACTTCCACTTTTAAAACAAGTTAAATTAACTGAACTATTTATATCAGCAATCAATCTCTTTTGATTTTTTTTTTTTTAAGAAGTAAAATATTCTTCCAAGGGAAATGTTTGTCTTGTAGAATTGGGAGCTGCCATTTAGAATTGCAAGCTTTGAGAAGGTTAATATTACTATTTATGAAAAAAGAAGATTTGTTTTCTGGCTACATTTTAGATAGGCCTCCTGGTGAAGTGGATAAGAATAGTGGGAGATGTGTTTGGGTGTGCTTGTGCTTGTGCTTGTGGCTTATTTTTACAGGGTGTGCTTGTTTTTATCCATTTCTAAGCATTGCCATGGATATAACTTCAGTGGGTGGGATTGGATTTTTTTGGCTTCCCTTTCAGCAATATTCCTCCAATTTGGGGTAATATTAAAACGGATATTAAAACATCTGATTTGGAGGAATATTGAAATATTTGATTTGGAGAAATATTAAAACATCTTGTATATATCATATTTTAAAAAACAAATAGGTAAAAGTTGCCATATCATAAATTGGCATTTATTAATAAAAGTGAATGGAATGCATGAATGAATCACTGAATGAATGAGAGAACCAGTTTCTCTGGGATAGGGGTAGATCTCTCGCCTTAAAATCAGGAGGCTGTGAGTTCAATCCTAGGTAGCGGCAGAGGGTCCCCTCCTTGGGCAGGGGTTGGACTAAATGACCTACAAGCTCTCTTCTAACACTCTCAATCTGTGATCCGTTTGGTCTAGGCAGGTTAGGGCACAGGCTAAAAACAGAGGGAATGTGAGCTCTAGTCCCACCTTATGCATGAAAGCCAGCTGGATGACTGAATTCCAGCAAGCTAGATTGTTGTGAGTATTTCTGTTTAGAGACCCAGTATTGTGTTGTCAATAAAACCAAGGCTGGATCTCTCATGAAGCAAAATAATCATTCCTCCCATCTGTTCCCAGCTTCTGCGTCTATCATTGTGGCTATGAGGGAGAGTAAAAACCCTCCAAAACCCTTGTTTTGTTTCATTGTTAAGTGGCTGAGTTGATTGTTTGATTTAAACAGTGAATATTCCCTGCTGAACAGTGAATAAGGGTGGATGTGAAAAGAAGCCACCAAGTTTTGGCTAGGCTAGTTGTGCTCAACTGCAATGTGAAACTTGAAGGAAATTATTGTCCTTTTCTAAATATGTCCTCAGTCTTTGTGTCCAAAAATTATAGTCCAGAGAATGTAAAGCAGTTTTCCTTACTGAGGAAGGATTGAAAAGCGGAAGGGAAAAGCCTACCACTGCCTCCAGGTTGCAAAGGGAGGAAAATAGCCTTCACCGCTAAAAACAGGCAATTGCCAGTTTCTAGTGGTGAAGGCTAGAAACCAGAGCCAGTTGTGCCTAGTGGATAAAGCACCAGTCTAGAAACTGAGAGACTGTGAGTTCTAATCCCACTTTAGGCATGAAAGCTGAATGGGTGCCTTTGGGCCAGTCACTCTCTCTCAGCCCAATTCACCTCATAGGTTGTTACTGTGGGGAAAAGAGAAAGAAGGAATATTAGCTCTTTTTGCTGCGCTGAATTATTTGTAAAAATGAAGACAGGATAAGAAATTATGTAAAAAAATGTCAGGTATGTGATCTAGGGAAGTTCTAGGAGACAAACCTAATACTATAGTAAAAAAAAAATCAACCATGGGCCGCCAATTGCCTATCTATAATACACAGAGACAAAGAGGACAAGGAGGAATTCAGTGACACTGGGCTAATTACCTTCTCAATTATTTATTTATTGAAATTAAAAGCATGTGAACTTCCTCTATTGACTAGGAAATAAGTCTCCCTGAACTTAATGGCCTACTTTCTGAATAGACCAGAATAGAACTGGATTAGGTTTAACAGCCCCTTTCACGGTTATGGACTGACTAGTTCATACATCTTTTAGTCATTATTTTTCAAGAACTTGACCCACCAAAGAGTCAGAAACTGCATTTAGGCTAGATGGTTGTTTTTGCTGCTCTATTGTTTGAAAGAGGACTTTCTGTGAAAGCAGAGTAGATAAGTAAATTCAAACTCTTTTTGGTTTCCAGCAGCTGCTCCCTCGGGCCCCGTAGTCCTTTTCTGTGAAGACTTATACAGCTACTCTCCATTTCAATCTCCCTGTGGAATATAAAAACCTATACTTGTAAAATCAAAGGTTTTCAGTCCAGGAAATATACTTAGCTGTTAAATAGATTTTTTCCCCTCATTTAAAGGAACATCAACAAGGAAACCATGTGTACAGAAAGACTATCTGTAAGACGGTGAGCAAAGGGGCCTTTTGAATAGCATTGTGCTCAGAGAAGAGTTCCAAAAAATCCATTAAACTCCCCAGGACAAATGTCTTTTTAAAAGGCTAGACAACAATAGCCTCCTGATGAGATTAACACCCTTTTCCAACTCTTTCAAGGATTGCTATCAGGCAAGGGATTTTTTTTTCCCCCTCCCGCTTTTCTGATCGAAGAATGTGACTTCAAAATCAGGCCATAACTTAAATTGTCAGCTGCACTTTGTTACACTGTCAATTGTTGTTCATAAGCTATGTAAATAAATCTCAGTATTGGAAGCTACAAAACAGACAGCAAACACAATATATTTTGCTAAGATGCAGTGATCCCCCCCGCCGCCGCCGCCCCTGAACACCAATCCTGATGTTTAACCCTTCAGGCGACCACAGACCATGATTCCCAATTAGGAAAGTGCAATTGGATCTAGCTCAGTGTTTCTCAACCTTGGCAGTTTGAAGATGTGTGGTCTTCAGCTCCCTGGCTGGGGAATTCTGGGAGTTGAAGTCCACGCATCTTCAAACTGCCAAGGTTGAGAAACACTGATCTATCTGGATGATGGCGGAGTAGACTGAGGGGATTCGCAACAGATTTTTATGTACGGCTCTTACTTGCTTTATCCTGGATCAAAACTCGGCCTGAAGCTTTGATCCTTGCTCCCACACACACACACACACACTTTATAAGTCAGCATAGGTTTGAGAGAGAACTGAATGATTAATAAATAGGTCTGCTCTAAGTACAGAATGACCTAAAGAATCAGGCCAACCTTTGGTTTCCCCTGATAGATTATCAGTGGGGGGAAAGAACTTGCACTTTGACCCACCTCTTATCTGGAACCATTGTGTGGTGATGTTTTTTTTTTTGTGTGTGAACTGTTTCAGCTGCCTAAGAGCATAGTCCAGGTAGATGTACTTTCTTCCAGGTCATGAGTTGGCATAAAAGCTGGCACATTTTGAGCCGCCCTCCCTGACAATGTGTATTCTGCTCAAGTTATGAGGCTAGCTATTTCTGTTGTCCTTAACTTTTGCTTATTTGTTGGATTTGGCAAGGTCACCCAACTCCAAAAAGACTCTGGATGGGTTACAGTCTCTCCAATGCATGTGTTAAAAACATAATGAAACGCTCCATGGCTAAGGTGACCAGATTTTGGCACCGTTAAAGCGGGACACCATTGACGGGGGGGCAGCGCGGTGGTGCAGGGAGGCAGGGTGGCATGGCACAGGGCGGCAGCAAGGCGGTGCGGGGCAGGGCAGCAGCAGGGCGGCACAGCATGACAGGGTCGGGCAGCGGCAACGACAGGCGCCCAGCGCAAAGTGGGACATTTGTAAAAAGCCGCGGGACGCGGGACAAATCGCTAAAAAGTGGGACTGTCCCGCCGAAAGTGGGATGTCTGGTCACCTTATCCATGGCTGCCCAGACTAAAACAACATGTGTTTCACAGATGGCCTAATAATCCTAGTCAAGAAAAGTAATTGGTGGATTTCCCAGCTTGTTTTTCAAACAAGGGTCATCCTTCTGTGGGAAAAGAGGTTGCCTTCATTGATGAACAGATAGGGCTGGACCTTACATTGCTCAGTTAACTTTTTGTAGGCTTTTTACTAAACATTTAGAGGCTGTTGTGTTTTAATAATTTAATTTCCTCCTCTAAGATATTTTTGGCCTAAAAGAAGGGGAATATATATGATATATATGAGACTTATATGCACATTTGAGGGAGATGGGAGGTGTGTGTGTGTGTGTGTGTGTGTGTATTTATTTATATCACATTTCAAAATCTCCCAAATATATTTCACATTTGTAAACTTCCAATCAGCTCAGATGTGCATGTAAATATATAATATTCTACCTCTCCCTCTTTGACTTGACTTACAAACATAATTAAGGCCAGAATTTCCATTGCTAAGCAAGGTGGTTATTAAGTGAGTTACATCGGATTTTACAACCTTTTTTTGCCATGGTTCTTAAATGAATCATTGAAGTTGTTAAGTGAATCTGGCTTCTTCCATTGAGTTTCCTTATCAGACGCCAGCTAGGAAGGTTGCAAATGATGGTCACATGACCCTGGGATGCAACCAACTGTTGTAAATACATACCCGTTGCTCTTCACCCAAATTTTGGTAACACATTTGTGGGGATACTGTGATGGTCATAAATTTGAGGCCTATTCATAAATCAACGCCATTGTAACTTCAACCTTTCATTAAATGAATGGTTTAACTTGAAGTGTACCTGCTGAACTCTTGAATTTATACTTGTTGTTTGGAAGGATTGGTATTTTTAATGGGTTTAATATTCTTTCCACTTTCATCACATTCTGCTAAAAAGTGAAGTAGCTTTGGGAGTTTGGAATTTTTCCCGTTTATTGTTTATAGATAGCAATAGCAACAGCAGACTTATATGCTGCTTCACAGTGCTTTCTATCCCTCCCTAAGTGGTTTGCAGAGTCAGCATATTGCCCCCAACAATCTGGGTCCTCATTTTACCGATCTCAGAAGAATGGAAGGCTGAGTCAAACTTGAGCTGGAGAGAATCACCTGCCAAACTGCTGGCAGCTTGCAGTCAGGTGAAGAAGCCTGCAATACTACATTCTAACCACTGTGCCACCGCAGCTCTCATTTAGATAGTTTCTAAATCAAATCTTGAATTTCAAAACAGTTGCATAGAATTCAATTGCGCTTGAATCATGACCCCTTTAAATTTCAAATACAAATCAAATCAGAGATGATTCACACTGGCCTAAGGTACACGTATTGTACCTAGCACAGTAACTTCTTAGTGAATATATTAGACAGCAAGAGATTATAGACAATATCACAATAAAAACCAAATTAATTGAAGAGCTGGAAACTATCCCTGATACTGAAAGACAACACACTGCATCATTTGTTTAAAAATCAATATAACACACGATCAAGTAGATTACATAGAGAATCCATTATACCAAATTTCATATGGATTATACAAGGTAACATGAATTAAATTTCTTGAACTCTCTACTCATAACTATATCATTATTTTAAAATAACACATTATAAAAAGTATAGTGATTAATAGAGCTGTAATAACAAGCAATTACAGTTCAAGTAGAAGACTGTAATGTGATAGAAATCATTTCCCTAAAGACAGAAACTGGGGAAAGTAATAAAAACTATGATTACCCATACAAAATTACCCTGGAATATTTTATGTATATTCTTATCAGAACTATTATACAAAGCTTTATAATTAAAAACTATAATTTTCCATACTTCATTCTTAATGCTTTTGTTCACTTGCTGGAACATAGCACAACAGATGATGGGAATTTAAATTCAGTCGGTGGGCAAAACAATACATTTTTCATTATATTCAGCTTAAACTGTCGAAAAAATGTCTTTTTTTTAATACAACTTTGTACATACACTGTGCCAGTTAGCTAAATGTTCATAAACTGTGTTTAATATCAAACATGAATGCCAACAAGTTTTTTTAAAACTATTGCATTAATACTCCTCTGTTATTGCTAACATATTTTCTAAGAATCCAGCTTTTCTTTTACAAAAAGAAAAAGAAAAAGAAAAAGCAAACAAGGAAGAGGAAGGTGAAACAAAACTATTAGCAATATTTCCACTGTGATTAAGAGAAATGAAACATGACTTTATTCAGATCCAACCTTCATAAAATGCTTGACAGCATGTCTTGCATAAAAATAATTAAGCTTTTTAATAAATTCCAGTGTACCATACTGACAGCTATAAGCAATGCTGATATAAATATAGAAAGAGATTATGACACTCCAAAAGGCCCATCATGTGATAGAGATAGATGCATGTATTAATTTATGTTTTTCCCACTGTCCATTTTTTTTAATTCCAATCCCTTTCATACTATTGATAAAGAAATAGCAATGTTTAATGTTTATTGAATTTGTATACCGCTCTTCTCCCGAGGGACTCAGGGCGGTGAACAATAAAAAGCAAGTAATATAAATATAAAATAATTAAATAAATGGGTTCAATAAAAATAGCAAGATAACCATAATAAAAACAAACCACTACCCCTCCCTCAGCCCAGGCTGGCCATCCTGAAGAGTCATGTTTTTAAGTCACGTCGGAAAGAGCGGAGATCAGGGGCTGTCTGGAGGTCAGGGGGCAACTGGTTCCAGAGGGTCGGAGCGCCCACAGAGAAGGCTTTCCTCCTGGGTGCCATCAGCCGACACTGTCTGGCTGACGGTACCTGGAGGATACCGACTCTGTGAGCATGAACTGGGTGATGGGGAGCCGACGCTGGCAGAAGGTGCTCCAGCGAGTACCCTGGGCCGTTGCCATATAGGGCTTTGTAGGTGATAACCAGGATCTTGAAGTGCACACGGGAAACAACCGGCAACCAGTGTAGCTCGCGCAGGATAGGTGTAACATGGGAGTAATGTGGCATTCCCATCACCACCCGCGTGGCGACATTCTGGGCCAGCTGTAACTTCCGGGTGCACCCCAAGAGAAGCCCCATTGCAGTAGTCAAGATGACAGGTGACAAGGGCATGAGTGAGTGTGGATAGGGCATCATGGTCCAGGTAAGGGTGCAATTGGCGCCCAAGCTGAATTAGCGCAAAAGCCCCCCTGGTTACGGCTGGTCACACACTGCTCCCAGAAGCAAGAAGCTGAAGACACCAGCCTGAAGATGATGAGTGTGACCTCATCGAAACGTC
>JANHFR010007956.1:4797-20783 GCA_032468015.1 Mimophis mahfalensis | reverse complement strand
ACAGAGATGAGCACTGCCCCCTAGAGTCGAGAACGACTAGCACATATGTGCGAGGGGAACCTTTACCTTTACCTAATGGTGTTTAAACTTATTAATATAACAATTAATATTATCTAAATTGTAATTTAATTTAAATGAATTATAGTTGCAAAGAATGCTGTGGCTCATCAAGGTGCAATAAATCTTCCATGCTATTGCACAAAATGAAACTTCATGCACCGTAACAAGAAGTATACAATTAACAAATAATGAAACCTAACTAACAGAAAACTGTACTAATGTTCCATCCAGGAAATATTTAAATTCCAGGAGACATTTCTGCTTCAACATTTCTATTTCCTAATCCAATAACTTTTCCCATGATTCATTTCATTCTCTCCCATCCCCCTTATATTCTTTTCTATTCTGAATGCTATAGCAATGTCAATATGAATTTCGTATATACAATACATATAGGCAGAAATTATTTAGGCAAAATCTGAATGCTCTCCGTTCAATTCCAAAATGTTTCCCATGCATTACATGCAAAATCACTGAAAGCTTCTTTCTGAAATCTCAGGCAACAGACTTTTTTTTCCTGAAACTACAGTGCCTTGTGAGCCTACATTATTTTTCATTTTCTTTTTTGTCAAATAAAGGTAACATTGCTGGATCCAAATAGCAGTAAATGATCAGCTTCAATGATATCAGAAAGTGGTTGGCAAAATAAACCCAGAATTCTTCTAAGGTCAACTATCCAGGCAATGGTTGAGTTGACTAGCTAACTACTGCCTATGGGAACCTCTACTCTATAGGTATCTTCCAGCACTGTACTTGGTTAAGCTGAAACATTTCTCAAACATTTCTCAAAAGCTTATGTGAAGGGCAACCAATGCAATTGACTTTAAAAGGTTTAAGAGACAGATCTTCACACAGAGGCATTGTCTTTTTTTTTTAACAGGTGCCCTTGTTCTTGTTTTTTTCCCCCTAGAGGAGTGTTTCCCAACTGTGGCAACCTCAAAAAAGGTAGACTTCAAATCACAAAATTTCTCAGCTCCCTATCTTAAAATTGCCAAGGTTGGGAAACACTATTCTAAAGTAAAGATATGGTGAAGTTGGATCATCTCAAGATAAAAAGGGGAAATCTACTTTTTATCCCAGATGTTGCTAGATATATTAATATCCATATATCCTTGTAATGGAAAACTATCAAACCAACATATCTGAAATCCCTGAACTATGGCCCTTTCCCCTGATTCTTCAACTATCTACATTGGACTGTAGGAAGCTCAATAATTTGTGGTTTAGTTGCATGTGCAACTCTTTACAACCTCATGGACCATAGCTCACCAGCAGTGGTGGGATTCAAATAATCCCACCACCGGTTTGCTAAAAAATGAGCGTGCGTGCATGCGCCTTCTATGCGCATACACATGTGCACATACACAAGCCAGGCAAGCCAAGCCAGCTTTCTCATTTCTCCATTGTTTGGTGTTGGCTTCGGGTGGAGAAGGAGGTGCTTACCGGACCACTCCGGTAAGTGCTTCCTTCTCCATCCATAGCCAACACCGAACGACGGAGCTATGAAGAAGCCAGCTTGGCTTACCCAGGTTTTGCACGTGCAGGCATGTGGCTTCTGAAGCTGAGGGAATGCTCTGTTCCCATTTATTTCTGCTCTAGGAAGCAGCGTGGAAAACTTTCTCTGGACTCGGCAGAGGCTGTGGAGCCTAGAGTAAGTCTTCCATGCTGCTTCCTAGAGCAGAACAGCATGTTCCCTCAGCTTCAAAAGTGAAGCTCTGCTGATTTGTGTGGCTGCTAGTTCTGCCGCGTGAATCAGCAGAGCTTAAAAAAAGGGAAGGGCAGGGGCAGGGGGCAGGGCCAGCCAGGGGTGGTTTTTTCCAGTTCAGTGAACCACCCCTAATCATCGTCACCGGTTCAACCGAACTAGGCCAAACCAGTAGGATACCACTACTCCTCACCAGACTTCCCCATGCTCCACTGTCTGCTGGAGTTTGGTCAAATTCATATTCATTGTGTTGATGACACTATCTAACCATTTTATCCTCTACCATCCCCTTTTATTTTTGCCTTCAGTTCTTTTTTCAACATCAGGGTTTTTTCCAATGAGTCCCTTCTTCTTGACCAAAGTATTTGAGCTTCAGCTTCAGTATGTGTCCTTCCAAAGAGAGTCAGGGTTAATTTTCTTTAGGATTGACTAATTTGATCTCCTTGTAGTCCAAGAGACTCTGAAAAGTCTTTTCCAGTACCAATAGCTAAAATCATAACAAAGTTATAGTGTCTAGAACTATTAGTATAACAAACTAATAGTATTTGCAATTTGAATGAATTATAGTTGCAAAGAATGCAGTGGTCTATCAGGGTGCAATAA
Source organism: Mimophis mahfalensis (assembly GCA_032468015.1). NCBI lineage: Eukaryota > Metazoa > Chordata > Lepidosauria > Squamata > Mimophis > Mimophis mahfalensis. The sequence goes on along the minus strand of JANHFR010007956.1, from coordinate 18,415 downwards.
ATCTTCCATGCAACTGCACAAAATGTAGTTACATGCGCTAACAAAGGTTAAGGTATGCAGTTAAGGGGAAGACTACAACCTAACTAACAGAAAACTGTAATGTCCCATTCATGAAATATTTAAATTTCATTAGATCAGAGGTCCCAATTACCAGGCATTGAAAGGTTTGGAACTGGGCCACAGAAGTGGCAGGTGAGCACATGTGTGTGTGTGCATCCCCCCTTATGCATGCACTCATTTGTGCAGTGAACTTGCTTGTTCATGCGCTTGTCCACCATTTACATGGAACCATCTGCTCTCTCTGCCCCCACTGGTCCACAAAGGTAGGAAAGTTGGGGAACTCTGTATTAGATGGCTAATCTATTTGAGCTTTAGTTTCAGTGTCTCTCCTTTCAAAAAAGAGATCGATAATAATATGGGAGCGGGGGGGGGGGGAGGAAGAATGGATTGAGAGCCTGGAAATGTAGCTTAGCTACTAAGATCTGCTGAAGCTCACATATCACATATAGTGGACTCTGGCCCAAAAGCTTATAATAAATCTTTAAGCAACCTTAGATACTTTTGCTGTTTTTGCTGAGATAAACTGACTTTCAACCATGCAAAAAGTCCTTGCTTTTTAACTTTTTTTTAAAAAAAAAATATCTTTATGGGTAATCTAGATTTCACCAAGGAGCAGAAGACTGACCACACAATAGTAAGCAAAACTTCCCTTGCAATAAATAAGCCTTTTAGCTGAAAAAGGCACGGTCTCCTTATAGCAGTGCTTTTTCAGTGCTTTGTTTCTTTTGGCAAAGTTTAGACATGTCTTTCTAGTTAACAAATGGAGTCTGCTGTCAGCTCTTTTCAAGAATTATGCTCCCTGCCTGATGCCAAAAAACTCTTTAAATATTAATAAATAACTCAAAGGTATCTCAGATAGTCTGCATTTGAGGAATTATGCTAATGTTTTTTTTCTTTACAAAGATATGGGGAAATCACCCTGCAATCCCTCCTGACTATCTAAAAATTTGCTTTCCCAATGTCTTACATGTCAGTGCTCAGAGTGTTTATCCAAGAAGACAGAAAAAATCTTGATATCAGGAAAACATACAAGTAAAAACAAAGCTCCCAATGATTTTGGAAACAAAGGCAGGATTTTATATTAATATTGCTATAAGAGCTATGCAGCCCCAGATTATGCTATTAGATGTACTAAAGCATGAACAAGAGATACTTCTTTTGGGATCTTACTGCATTGGAAATAGATCTAAACAGAGGGACAAAGTGAGGGAGAAGTAGAAAAAACTACGGTAAGTAGAAAAAAAACATGTTAGGTGTATGGAATACCACTGGGAGGAGATAATTATATACAAGGGCTATGCTATCGTGTACTACTTGTGGGAAACATGATAGTCTAGAAAGATAAGTTATCTAGCAACTGAAATCTTAACCCCAAACGTACAGAAGCTGAACACTCCCTAGCTTCAATCCATAGAAAGCTAATCCCAACAAAGATCACCATGGTGCCAACACGGAAGTTTAGTAGACAGATGGTTTTATATGCTTACTTGGCTATTTGAGAGATCCATCCAGACATAATCTTGAACAGTAAATTATCTAAAAAGATTGATTAGTAAGAATTTACTTCTCAATATGCTTATTTTTTTGGAGCAACACCTGAGAATGGTCACAGCAGGTGAGTTTGGCTGCTCAAGAAAAACACATAAATGCACAGCTAAATGTCTATGGAAATTCTCAATCATCCACGTCATGGTTGTCCCAAAGGTTTTTTCAAGAGGCAACTGGACTTTCTGGTTTTTCTTTGAAGACATTTCGCTTTTCATCAAAGAAACTTCTCCAGCTCTGCAGAAGCTTCTCAGATGAGAAGTGAAATGTCTTCAAAGAAAAAACAAAGTCCAGTTGCCTCTTGAAAAAGCATTGTTGGAACACATGAATGCATGTTAAATCACCAGGAAATTACCACAATTTGAGGGATATTTTATCCTTTGATTCAGATACTTTCTGTTCACACGCTACTTAATCTAACACCTTACTGGCCTTCCTGTTCTGTACCAGGGGCTTTGTTTACTGTCCTATGATCTCTTGATGCTTATTTAGCAAGAGTGTGGAGAAGAGCATTTTGCACAGCAGTGTTTGCTATATGGTGTTAATCTGCCCATTAAAATCTGCTGGGCTTCCAAAATGAAGGACTACCACCAGCAGTTAAACACTTAATTGCTACCTCAAGCATTTCCCTGTGTACCCCTTAGTTAACTAACTCTAATAATGGTTGGTTGCATGGTTTGAGTTCTTTTTAAATCATTAATTTTTATGTCATTTTATTGTTTCTTTTGTGAGTTTATTGTAATGCAAGCTACTTTGGGAATTTTATCCAAATGAAAAGCAGTTGATAAATTTTTTAATTAAAAAAAAACATGCACACAGAGGGGGGGGAAAGTCATTTGGAAATGATAAGGATTATTATTAATGAAAAATTTACCAGCTATATTCCACAATGTAATATAGAAGAAGCATTAAGACATCTGAGCAAGTACTGTAAATTGATTTAAATGTTCAAAATGTATTACTTATGTAACTTTAAATGTTCTGAGATCAGCCTACATTGAATGTACTGGCAGTCTTCCTAAGAATCTAGTTTATTTAGTTAGATTTATATCCTGTCTTTCCCCAGAAGCTCAAGGAAGTGTCCATAAAATATAATTCTCCATTTTGCCTCATAACAGCTACCATCCTATGAGATAAATTAGGCAAAGAAGAAGTTATGACTGGTCCAATGTCACAAAATAGCTAGGGTCAATTTGAAGCAGGTTCCTCCGATCTTAATCTTAAAGTTTAACAGTTTTATCTCACTGCAGGTCCTGTGCAAATGTTGGCATCTCATTCAGCAGAATACCAATATTCTTTCTATAATAACTTTTCATGCAGTATCAGTTCTCCTGCAAAGTAAGATGTAGGTCACATATACTGACACATAGATAAAGTTCCTTACTGATAATATTTCCAAGGCTAAAATTATCTTTCTTTTTTCTGGGTGCGTCTTATGGTCTGGTATGCTTTGTAGGTAAAGATCTTAGTGTTTTTATAAAGACCAATTTTTTTTTTAACTTAGTATAATACAGCTTTTGTAATTCCTCTGTGTCTACACTTGCTCTTCCTTCAATTGTTGAAGAGACCATCACTCTCCAAATTGCTTTGTTGAATTTTAACCACTTAAATGATATTGGACTAAGCTATGGAAGAGTGAAGAAAACTCTTGCATGCTCATATTGTCATTAAACATGAGCCCAGTAAGAACAATATAAGAGAAAATCTGTGTTTTTATTTTGTCTAACTTTGTAATCTAAGTTAGCAGCTGGGTTTTGAGACACAATGAAGTAAGGCTGAGTCTATTATCAATATTATTGCACCATTTTTGGCATTTTGATTTTAAGGTTAGGTTCAATAATTAAGGAATAATTGGAATGCATATGCATGTAAGTTATAATATATTAGGAACATAATATGAATGAATATGGCAAAGGGAGGTTTGATCTGAAAGAGGTGTGTGTATCATTTTTGGTGGAATTTGTCAAAAGTACTTAGAAGATAACTGAATATTATTACATTATCACATTAAAGTCACATATTATTGCATGCTGTTAAAAAATGCAGTTAAGATGGCCGCCAATGTTTCAAGGCCACACAACACTAATAGTGTGGAGACAGAGAGTCTGGCACCGGGAGGTGCAAAGCCAACCACCCTGATCATGAGGTAGTCTCATGATCTGTCAATCATAGTTAACTCAGGGACTATATAAGGTCCTACATCTGCCCTAGAGGGCACTTGCTGAAATATCAACATGAACTGTGAACATCTCCTGCTGCTTGTGTAAACTCTGCAACTACTTTCGGTTTCCATTCTGTAAGCTTGGCCACCTCGTGGTCTCTGTAAATAACTGTAAATAAACAGACTTCAGTTATTCAAAGATTGACTGACTTCTTGGAAAAGGGCAACCAGCTACCATATCTCAATGCAAAGTGATCTCTATTTCCCATTGTTAATGGTATTGTGAAAGTCCCATGATACCAAAATATTAACAATAACTTTCACATGAAGGAAAAAAAAAATATCTTTCATCTCCTGGTGATGCCCATTTCTCTCATTTGAAACCTTTTGCTTGTTTTCAGAGGAAATCATTACAAAATTATTACTGTGTTAATGTCACCTAAGCTTTCCTGCATTCTTGTGAAGTATGCAAGCTATTTCACTGAGTGGGGAACTTCCAAAGTATAGAATAATTTGAATAAGCATCTCAAAGGAACTCAGGATGAGTCAAAGATCAGAATCATACAAGCAAAGGTTTTCTTTCCTGTGTAATGCTGGAAAGGTGAAAGGAAAGAGAAAAGGACAATAAGCAGCTAAATGGAACCACCAGAAGGATCAGCATTGAAACAAATGTTTCTGGAGAAGATCTATCCATGTGGTCACTAACAATTGACATGGATGGCATGTTATATCACTTATGGAACTGGGACTGATTAATCCATCTGTTTTTTCCTACTTCAAGTGCTATCGCCAGTTTCTAACAATGTCTTTGCTTATTGCTATCTTCAGAGATTTTTTTTTTAACTTTTTAAAAGGCAGATGTTTTTTAAAATCAACATTATTCTGTGGAACAGAGTGGGACTATCTAGGCATTTCCCAGACCACACATCCAACCCTGGCATAATTGTTTGTAAAGAGATCCCCTTAAAACAGAAAATCGGCAGCAAATGTTGGAAATGTAATTAAAAGACAGGCATATTTTGTCATATGGACCTGTGCTAAAAAAAAGAATTTTGGGCAAAAATACACAGATGTCTAGAAAAGATAATAGAGAAACATGTACATTTAAACCTGAACTGTTTTTATTAGGGATGATACCAGAAAAAATTGATAAGGAAAGTATGTATTTAGTATTACTTGTCTTTACAACAGCGAGAATTATCTTCGCACATTATTGGAAAGATGAAGAAACACCACAAGATGAAGAGATAATTAAGAAGATACTAGACTGCAGAAATGGATAGACTTGCATTGAAAATCAAATAGAAAGAAGACACAGAATATTATGAAACATGGAACATATTTTACCAGTGGTTGGAAAAAAAGGGTTGGTGAGTAAAAATGGAATCTGTATTGTTAAGCAAATTAAATACCTAGACAACACAATGTTTATTAAGCACCAAGAAATGTAATTAATAGAAAATTAATACAATTTATATATAAAAAAACAGAAAATCAGCTTATAGAACAGCAAAATGGCCACTACCTAATTCTATCCTTTAAGACAAGCAAGATTGTATTCACATTATTCTTTTTTGCCTCAGGAACTTTCATCATACAGTTATTTGCTGTCTTCCAGAACTACTTTGGATTTCTGGGGAATCAGGAATTTGCATTGTCTGCATCTTTAACACCTGCAAATCCTTGCCATGTAAACTAAATTGAAGATCTCAGCCTATTGTTCATGAAAAGTTATAACAGTCACTTTCCCTATTCTGATCTGCTGCTTAAAGAGTTTCTGCCTAATCTTTTGCAAACATTATAGTGCCCAATGATGTTTACTTAACAGTACTTCTGAAATGAGAATGCATTGTATTCTAATATTTGCAAATTCAGCTGAAGTTTGCCTTTAAAAACACAAAAATTCTTTATAGGATTAGCAAGTAATAGAGATGGAAGTCAGAACCCAGAGGAATTGGAAGTACTTACAATTTCTTTCCAATACCCAATTACACTTTCTTTTATTAAACAAAGGAAAATTTCGAACTGTCCCAAAGGTCAATGGCTTATGAAGATTACATTTCATAATATTTGTTTGTTATCTATCTTTACCAAGGCATGGAAGGCTGTGAGACAAAAGGGAAAGAGAGAGAGAAAGAGAGAACGAAGGAAAAAAATCAGTAACAGCAAGCGGATACTAGGAACTTTGTGATCAGATGGCTGTAACTAGAAGTATCAGTAGTTTAAACTAGATTCTGGTTCAAATAGGATATTATTGAGAACCTGGTCTTCTGAGATGTAGGAATAATATGAAAAGTTTAGAACAGCCCTAATGGCACGGTTCTGGACTAAGATCAGAGAACAAAGAGAAGAATGCCTGCCAAAGACTCATAACAATAATTTAGGCATGAAGCAACTTACAACAGTGTAACCTAGTCTGTCAAAACCCTTCAAATCCTCCAAATATTCATGTCCTTTAGAATGCAGATGAGGAATTCTGCAATAATTCACAAATCTTTAAGACGAATAGAAAGACAACTCAGTTAAAGATAATGTAAATAGGGTCTTTTATGCAATATCAAAATTAAGCAGGGCAAACTAGGCCCAAACAAAATAATCTCAGTCCATATTCAATTATAAGACACGAAATCGATATTATAAAAAGGATATCTATCTGCCTGCCTGCCTGCCTGCCTGCCTGCTTATCTATCTATCTATCTATCTATCTATCTATCTATCTATCTATCTATCTATCTATCTATCTATCTATCATCAAATTATACTGCTGCCCATTTCATCAGAAGTGACTCCGGCCAGTGTACAACAACCGGATACCAATAAGAGAGTTGTAAACTATTAAATTTCAGCTGGTAACACTGCCATTCTCCAAATAAAACAAGCCAGTTCCTGTTTGTGTGTTTTGTTTTAAATTGTATACATTTGCAACACACGATTTATTGAAAATTTTGGCCGAGGCAAGATTTCAAAGCACCTATAGGCCATCCGCTAAGAACATTTAGCTCTTCCAGGGGTTATTATTATATTCCCCCCCCCCCATAAAGAGAGCATTTCCTGTTTCTGAAAGGAAACCAATGTTATATGTATTGCCTAAATTAGGAATTTCTATTTATATTCAAAACATCTGTGCCAAGCAGGTGGTTCCTTTCCAGGTTGCGTGAGAGAGTTCTGCTGGATCTGTTTACCCAGGGCACGTTTCCTCATGGTGCAAAGGCAGTTTTCTTCCTCAATTCTGCATTTATTCCCTTGTATCATGATGAGGTGTACATGACATGAAGTAGCCTTGCAGTCCAATGCAGAATTCTTCCCATTCTATGACATCATTGAATAGCTTGATATTTTGGGTTTGATGTGTGTCCAAATATTAATGTATTGCTATCTGGAATTGGCATCATTTTAGGAGCAGTGTTTGTCTACATCTAATCCACATCTAAAATTTGCAGAGGGTAAAATTTGTGTTACTTGAAAAAAAAAGACTTTGTGGCATCCTGAAGATAAAAATTTATTACATTATATGCTTTTCTTCTCTGTTGTTCATTGAATCAGATTGATGAAATGCTATCTTTGGAGTAATCAAATTCTCTGCAACTGCTTTCTTGTTACACATGCATATGTACACACAAAGCCACACAGGCTGATGATAAATTCATTTGAATGACATCAGCAAAGGATGAGAGTTATTTGGCATCAGCCTTTATGATCAGGAAACACACTCCACTATAACTCAGCTTCATTGAGATAAGCTATATTAAAATAACCTTGCAAGCCTGATTGTTTTTCCTTCCCTCCCTATTATATCCCAATGAGTCAGGGGGAAGTCAGTCTGAGTTTCTTTTTAATCTTGTCATTTGCCAGGACTTAAAGAATGCTTCTTATTGAATTTATTCATTATGAGATTAAATAAAAATGTAACGTTTGGTACATTTAAAATGGCCGACTAGGCCAGGTCACACCATACTCACAAACCAGTGCCAAGTTGTCTGCTGCTAGGCAAATCTCAACCACCCAAATGTATCTATGTGAGGCGTCATTCACAATTAACGTGTAAGACTATAAATATAGGAGGCTCACACAACCTCGTGTTCTTGGCTATTGTCTCTTGTTCTTAACTGTTGTCTATTTGATATGACCTGTATGGTGACTACCTCGTGAATGATCCTATAACCACTTGAGCAGATGTATATAGACTGTAAATAAACTCCCTTCCTTCTGGACAACAAATGCCTGGGCCTTCTATCTCCGTTATGACCCATCGACCTTCAATAGTTGCAAGGTTTTTCTAATTAATTGATAAATGGTGAGCGGAGGATAGTTTACTCTGCAGTAATCCAAACACTTCTATACTTTTTTTGTATCAATTCTGAAGGTCCTCTCTATGGAATACGGGTAGTCCACCTGTATGGAGGAGCACACAGTTGAGTCCAAATTTTTTGTTGCCCTTTGAAACAATTTGGAAGAAGTTCTAAACATTTCATGCAAGCATACTTTTGTGTAATTCCACAAAATAAATAGGACAATGATGTACCATTGTTAATTCTTAACAATGATATAAAAAGATATTGTTTAGGATGTTCTGTTCTCCAGCCTGATCCTTCAGGTCCTTCCATGATCATCTATCACTACAGTAGTTCAATCCATCCATCTTGACTCTAATTATTCTCTTCTCTTTCCTTCTACCTTTCCCAATATTCTGGACTTCTCAAGTGAATTACGACTTTTCCTAATGTTAAACATGACAATTTGAGCTTGGTTATTTGTGTCTCAGCTGACAACTCTGCATTGATTTCTTTTATGACCCCTTTACTTGGCTATCTATGATATTCTGACAAATCTTCCCCAACACCATCATTCAAAAGTGTTAACATGATTTCTATCCTATTTCTTCAAAGTTTAACTTTCGCTTCCATAGTTTCACAAGGGGGAAAAAAAAGAACATTTCCTGCGTTATTCTGATCTTTGCAGGCATAGAAGTCAATAAAATAACTTGCCTTTTAAAATGTGAACGAGGAAATATGCTTTAGGTAACTTGTCTCTGAATTAGGTTCTAAAGGTTAACGATTTAAACTGGGTGTGGAAATTCTAGATGTTCTTTTCCCAAATATAAGCTCTTTAGCACTGGTATGACTTACAAATCATAACACAAAATCCTGAAAAATATGAACCTTAGTCCCTAAGGATGTTCATATAAACATCTGTTTATATAAAAATATGAATGAATGGAAATCCTGTCCTAGGCATTCTGTCAAGACCTTGTCTGAGTGATCTCCTCAGAAAAGGAAGTAAAGCAATTTAACTGAGTTCACTGCTGTAGCCAAGTAAATCCAAAACTTAATGTAAGACCAAGTTTGACCTTCATGCACTTTCCATCCTGGACTTTGATCAGCTCATCCTATAATAAATGAAAGACCACCAGATCAAAAACTAGAAGACTAAGAAACCCCAAAACATTTAGTTAGAAAAGAGACTGTCTGAGAATAAAGATATAAGCTCAGCTCCAGCTGAGTTGAAGTACAGAAAATATAACCTTCAGCATAAAGTCTCCTCTCTTCAAACAGCTCAGTAATGGAAGCAGAATTGTTCACTCTTCATACTCTTAGTAAGACCATATACTCTTACATGGTGAATTTTCATAGACCAATAGGTTGACTTAACTCTTGCTACCTATAATTTGACTCTTATGCTCCCTCTCTTTGAAATTATACTGCCTTGTACAGTGTTGACTTCTGGATAGGTTTTCTGATCATTCTTTTGCCAAATCATTTAGCTGTAAGTAGACTTTCTGGGAAAGACCTCACGCTATATGACCAGTATGTTAAATATAATTTCCAGGCTTCAAACTAAGACAAGACACATTAGGATAATCATGTGAAGAGGTCCTCCTTCAGTTTTTAATAGATTTGAGTGTGCCTAAGACTTTTATGCAACTTCTCCTGCCTATTAGCAAGATTCTGACAATACATCACAATTTTAAAATAACCATGTCAAATGAAAACTTATTGTAAGTAAGGATGAAACATATCTCTCATACTGAATGTTAATAAGTACAATCAACCTCAAATCATCCTACCTTGTCTCAATTCACGTTTTAATACAATCTCATTTTTCTCATCTTTTTTTCCCCCCTCAGGGCTAGAATCTACCTAGGCTGCTGTATTCTTGCTTCTTCAAGAAATTAAAATGGGGGCTCTTTTAGAACTCCTGGTGGTTCTGACTGAAAGCAATTAGCCTAGCAGCCGCAGCCTTGTAATTAAGGCATGTTCGAATCTCACCAGGCTCAAGGTTGACTCAGCCTTCCATCCTTCCGAGGTAGGTAAATTGAGGACCCAGATTGTTGGGGGAATGAGCTCTCTTTGTAAAATGCCACTTTGGGGGGGGGGGAATCCCCAATAAGCTGGCATATACTAAAGAACGAAGGCTATTGCTAAGCATATTGGTTAGTGCTTATAAATTGTAAGCCGCCCTGAGTCCCCAAAGAAGGGCGGCATATAAATTGAATTTAAAAAAACAACAACTCATTGAAGTCAAAATATCTAGGGAATGAAAAATGAGTGATGAAAAATATTGCAAAATGAAAATTGATGAAAATATCTCTAATCAGGTGTGTTAAAAAAAGATTTCCACATTAAAAAAATTGCTTTAATAGAAGCTTGCTTAGAATTGTGTGAAAATTTATCTGCTGCAAGAATCAGTATATGGAAGAATCTGAATCTTTCTGAGGATGGTAAATTCATTTCAATTACATCAACAAAACAGGAGGATTATTTGGATCAGCCTTATGATCAGGAAACACACTCCATTACAACTCAGCTTTGTTGAGATAAGCTATATTAAAATAATCTTGCAAGTCTGATTGTTTTTCCTCCCTTCCCTATTATAGCCTCATGAGTCATGGAGAAGTCAGCTTCAGTCTCTTCTTAATCTTGTCATTTGCCAGGATATAAGGAATGCTTCTCTATTTATTGTTTTTTGCATAATTTCTGAAGGCCCTCATGTCAGGCTTTATGCATATGGAGTATAGAACTTACAACCACAATTGGCCCCAAAATTTGTGTTGATAAGCAAGACAGTTGTTGGGTGAATTTTTGCCTCATTTTATGACCTATTTGCCAGTTAATAAGTGAATCACTGCAGTTGTTAAATTAGTAACATGGTCATTAAGTAAATCTGGCTTCCCCCTTGACTTTGCTTGCCAGAAGTTTGCAAAAGGTGATCACATGACCCTGGGAAACTGCAACTGTCATAAATACATGCCAGTTGCCAACTGTCTCAATTTTAATCACATGACCATGGGGATGCTGCAACAGTCATAACTGTGACAAGTCCCTAGATTCTTCAGAATACACCTAGGTGTTGCATCCTAACTGACAAGTAATCCTTTAACTAGTCCAGGGGTGTCAAATTCACATCGTCATGGTGGCATCATGTGACATAAAACAACTTTTTTCCCCTTCACTAAACTGGGCATGGGTGTGGCCAGTGTGTGACCCATCCAGCCCATGGGCTGGGAGTTTGACAGGTCTGCTTTAACTAGTCCCTAGAGTAAACTTTGTTTTGGTATCATAATCAACCTTTGTAATTAAAAAAACAAGCAGGAAGAAGTTTATATATTTACTTTTAGATTGATAATTAGCTTGATTTTGATCCCACCTAAGCAAAGAATACAAAAATTTCTGCATTCATAAGTGAGTGCCATTATAACTTTAAACAGTGCCATTATACCTTTGAACAGTCTCTAAATGAATGGTTGTACATCGTGGGCTACTGTATGTTTATGGATAGCATTTCTCCTTTCTGGATGTCAGAAATGACTCTTCTGGATTGCACATGCATGTAAAAAGATAAATGCTCACATGCAAACCTCTGTGGGCTCCTTGGTACACCCCAATATTGTAGCTTCTCTTTCTTTAATTTCTCAATTTAGATTTGATTTTTTGAAAGGGTTTCCTCATCACAACTGCTGCAAATGTGCTTGTCATTACACTTATCAGAGTCTTACTCATGTGGTAGACTGAAAAGCTCTGAATAACCATGCAAGAATTCAAACTGACAGTTAAATAACCCTCTGTTATATCCTCATGTGGTGAATGACACATGGAAAGAGAACTGAAAGCCAGAAACTTGAAGAGAAGCATATTAGAAGAGGTGCAGTGGGGTGGGGCTTTAAATTATGAATTATATTTCTATTTGAAATTCCTGGCCAAGACTATGCCCTTGATTAGTGTGGTTGCTTAAGGATGTGCAGTGTATTCATAAAATATCAGATAATCCCAATACAAGTCAGCCCTAAAACAAATTATGTATTTCCATATATGGACCAACCGTTTCAGCGAAAAAGATTTCAGTTACCTTGTCTATGGAGATTCTTGATCATCCAAGCCATGGTTGTCCCAAAAGTGCTTTTTCAGAAGGCAACTGGACTTTATTTGTCCAGTTGCCTTTTGAAAAAGCACCTTTGGGATTTCAGATATCTTGTAAAAGGTATGTGTTAATTTTCTAGCATTGTGGACTTGGATCTACAATACTGTTAACAACTAAATGATGAATCTTGCATCTGATCTCAGGTTGATGGATCAGTGTAGAGCCCAAAGCCAGGATGCCAGACAATCTTGATCAACCAAGGAGTTGCTTTATTTACAAATATTCACAGAAGCCACGAGGTGGCTGTACTTACAGAAGTGAAACCGAAAGCAATACAAGCAGAGTAGACACGAGGAAAAGGAATGGTTTCTATTGTATGTATGCACGCCCTCTGGGCGTAGCAGTTACCCATATTTATAGTGAAACCTTTAACAATGATTGACAGCTCACATGACTGTCTTGTGACTACGGGATTTGGGCTTGCACCTGCTTAGGGCCAGGCTCCCTGTCTCCAGGCTGTTAGTGTGGTGTGGCCTAAAACCCTGTCGGCTATTTTAATGCACCTTACAGCATATAGATATTATTGTTTTAATATAGGAATGTAAAAATCCTAACAGTATGGGACAATCCATTATAATCTGAAAAAGAATGCACAGATTCAGTGCCTAGCTAAATTTAAAAATGCAAGAACATAAAGGAAGATCCAAAATGTCACGAAACTGCTGGCTTATTTTGTTGAGTATTTTATTCCTTTAGCAACCAATCAGATGCCATAAAAAGGATAACAGTTTTGTTGTGATTCTTAACTTGAATGTAACCTATATTCATTGTGACTAATATTCATTAAAAGCACTGCTGTCTTGAATGTGTCTTAGTTCTTATGTACCTCTGATTTACTGCCACCATGAATTGTGTCATAAGTTAATAAATTACGTCTGCGCTGTATGTTTAGGATTTTTAGTTCTGTACGTTGATGTCTATAGCTGGGAAGTTGGACTAGGTAGGCTGACCCTCCTTATGTTCTCTGCAAGCAGAAACAGATGTAATGATAGCTCTTTGATTCAATATTCACCTGGTTCTAAAAATAGGTGTTGGAAAAAGAAGAGTTAAACCATTCAGTTATATTTACCATACATGGAACTTATTCAAGTCCTGCCATAGCCACGAAAGTCAGCTGGGTGACTTTGGGTCAGTCATTCTCTTGTCAGCCCAGCTCACCTCACAGGTTATTGTTGCAGTAAAATAGGAGAAGAAAGATGAGTTGTTTATGCTCATCTTGAGTTATTTGTAAAAAAATAAATAAAGGCAGGATACCAATAAGTAAGTAAATAAATGAAATAGCACCTACTGAAGTATAAAGAACTTTGGATTGAAGATGTGTCTCTATTTTCTACAGATGCATAGACTTCTTATCAAATCATTATGGAACCAGCTCCCGGTGGAGTTGAGGATGGCCCCTGACCTCCGCACCTTCTGTAAAGATCTCAAGACGTGGCT
>JANHFR010007954.1:9656-20096 GCA_032468015.1 Mimophis mahfalensis | reverse complement strand
GGGGGAAATAGAAAATGTATACTCTTTGTAAAACTCTTTAAATAAAAAAAAAAGAAGATGCCACGGCCTGGGAAGCTCTGCATGATATGGAATTTGAGTCTTCAAAGGACCATTTTTCCACTTTCGTAAATAACTTTAAATCACCAATAGAGTCCTTTTACCAAATGTCTTTGTCTATCAGAAGTTTGAATAGCAGTTATAGAAATGGGGGCATTCTTCATTTAAAATTCAATCACACCAGGTCTTCCTCTCCTTAATTGTTGCTTCAGGGTCGGTAAGGAGACACTTTGGCGCAATTTCCCAATCAAAGTAAAGCTCCTGCTGCAGATCCAAGAAGGTTTCTGAGAATTGGACATCAAAACTATTTCTTTGCTCTCCCAGAAAGAGAGCTTATAATTAGGAGGACCCTGTGATCTTCCTATTCCTAGGTGTTTGCTCTCAGGAACATTGTGTTAATTATTCCAAGGTATTTAAAATAATTCAGGTTTCAAGTAAAAACCCACTTTGGAGCTAAGAGAAAGTACAGTGGAACCTCAGTTTGCGAACGCTTCAGTTTGCAGCCAATTCGGGTTCTGAACAAAAGTCCCGGCCGAGTTTTGAACCAGTTTATGATCCAAAACTCAGCTTCCAAACAAAAAACAACACAGAAAGCTTCTTTTCTGCACCATTTTCCCATCTGCTTATGCGCAGTGAGTGCCGCTTCAAGACATGACCAATTCAGTTCGTGATCTTAATCCCAGAACAGATTGTGGTCACGAACCGAGATTTCACTGTATATGAGATTTTATTACAATCCCCTGAAAAATTATTAAATGTTTGCTGTGTCAATATAATTTGGTAAAGAATATCCATAATTATCATGTAGACATGTGGTAATATTTGTATTAAAATTAAATATCACTGAAATTCAATCAATGTTAGTTTCAGTTCCGACCTTACTTATTAGTCATGGGAATGTGGCTCCTGACTTGTTGGTCAGTGGTTAAGTACACAGAAAATACTGCACAAACTAGATTTAGAAAGATTTTTTCAAGCTACTCTAGATAGAAATTCTCTAGATGTAAACACAAACTAGTATATTAATACACTAGTGACTAAAGAAAAACCTAGTGCTAGTTTGTAGTGTCTGCTTTATATTACTAAATGAGGGGTAGCTGCAGCAAATGTTATTTATTATATTTATATGCCACCCATTAAGCAACTCTTAACAAAATAGAAGCAAGGTTGATGTAATATAAAATGAACTTTCGAGAGAAGTAGCTTCTGGGGTCATGAATTCACATTTTTATATTAATGAATCTCTCAGTGTGCCATAAATATGTAACTCAGCTAATAGCCAGGCAGATAGAAGAAACGATGCTGTCTGTCTCATTCCTTCTAATTAAAAGAATACTGTGCTATTTCTGTAACTGGATAATAAATATATAATAAATGTATTAGTAACCTATGTGTGAACTATGAATTAGTTACATACGCATGTTTTTCTATCTTATTATTCAATATTTTTAAAGGCTACAGTGAGAAAAATCTTAGAAAATAATTCAGAGAATATGTCCTAAACTCCATTTTATGAGAACTGGTTTTAATGTGTGTGTGTATGTGTGTATATGATAGCTTTTGACATAATTTTGTAGTGTAGTGCAGTGATCTGTCAATCATCCTTCAACTTCCTCGTACAGATCTGCCCAGGCAATTCATAACCATCTCTGAACAGATTGCCCCCGTTTCTTATTAAAGCAGGCAAGAGAATTATATAAATGTGTAATATCTCATCAGCAAGATATCCTAGGATAGATTATTGAGTTTGAAGAAGCATTGTTAGTTTAGATGCTTGGGGAAATTTAAGACTACTGTAAGTTGTGTGAAGTTGGTTAAGTTGAGCTGCTTAGAATTTGCACACATTTAGCCATACAAGTAGTCCTCTACTTATGATCACAATTGAGCCCAACATTTCTGTTGCTAAATGAGACAGTTCTTAAGTGAGTTTTGTCTCCATTTTACAATCTTTTTTGCCACAGTTGTTAGGTGAAACACTGTAGTTGTTACGTTAATAACACAGTTGTTAAGTGAATCTGGCTTTCGCGTTGACTTTTCTTGTCAGAAGGTTGCAAAAGGGGATCACATGACCCTGGAACGTTGCAACCGTCATAAATATGAGTCAGTTGCCAAGCGTCTGAATTTTGATCTTGTGACCATGGGGATGCTGTAACAGTTGTAAGTCTGAAAAATAGCCCTGTTGCTTTTTTCAAAGCCATTGTAACAGTCATTAAATGAATTGTTATAAGTCCAGGACCAACTATATAGTACTGCTTGCTGGTATTCATTTGTGCATTCACATTTCCATTTACCTCAATATAGTACACAGATTCATTTTGTTGAAACCTTGTCACTTTGATAACATACACAACCAGCATTCTCAACATGCCTGCTGCCTTTTTATGAGGGCACCATAAAACAACATTCCATGATCCAGTTTCCTGTAGCACATCTGGCCAATTATAAATCTTAGCTTTTACAATTCGAGAAGCAAAACAAATGAAATGATTTGAGGTGGGCTTGAGGCTCCCTTTCAGGACAATATCGACTTCCTTGTTATAATTGGCAACTCTTTTTTGCAATATAGGTATTGCTCAATCAATAATTGCTTCATCAATGCTGTGGTCAGTCCCCAAAGCATTACATTTTTGCCCAAAAGGTTGCAGGGGATAGAATAAAAGTAAAAGGAGAGAAAAAAAATCAGTGAAGCAAACAAGATGGATAGATAGGAGGCTACAGTCTTGAATCATGTATCTTTCCATTATGCCTGTGATTAATCACAAAGAGAGAGAATTAATAGATATACAGTAGTGACCCTGTACTAGCCAAGGTCATCTGAAATAAATTGAGAGCTATTTTGGGAATAATGTAGATTTCTAATCTTTTTAAAGTATATTGTCAGCATTTTGGGGTGTTCACAGTCTTTTCCAATTTTTAATTAACACTAAATAACTTTCAGTTTGCATTATATTGATACTCGAGGTGCCTATTTATTTCAAGCTATATCTTGAAATGCAAATATGAGGTTTTTTGCCCTCCCAAATCTTTTTCTTTAGAAGTACAGTAGATGAATTTTTCAGAAGTAACTGAATTAAATTAATAATATCCACTTTTGTGCGTGCTATGTTGTCTATCTGAACAACTCTGGGCTTAATGATTCTTGGGCTCACTTGTGAGTTTCCCATCTAAATACCTTATTACAATAATTACTTTTAAGTTGGTAAGAAATTAAAACGAGACTAATGTTTTAATGTACAGTGGTCCCTCAACTTACAAGTTTAATCCGTTCCGAATGCACATTTGTAGGTCAAAAAGGTTCATAGGTCAAAAAGCGGTTTCCCAGAGGAAAGTGCCATGGGACAAGCAGTTTTCGAGGGAAAATACAGTATTCGGAAAAATTCGTAAGTCGAGGAAACCACATCTAAAACCGCCAATGGTTTTCTTTTCGGATGTCGAAAAATTTGTAAGCGTGCGGCCACTTTTTCCGTTCGTACATCGAAAACTTCAGATGTCGAGTAGTTCATAAGTTGAGGGACCACTGTATATATTGTGGCAAAAATATATATTTTTGCTGTTCTTGCCCACATTTCAGTTTGTGTCAAAGAAGATAGATTATACAAGTCATTTTTTTCTTAAAATTCATAAGTAGAATAATCATACTGTTTAGATGAACTCGTAATAGAGGCAATATAATTATGATGTTTATGCAATTATTGTATTTCCTGCTATATAGTTATAGGCTTTTCAAAGAAAATACAATTAATCCTTGACTTACAACCATTCATTTAGTGGGATTGTTTGAAATTACACCAGCACTGAAAAAAATGACACGGCCATCTTTCACACAACTGGTACAGCATCCTCATGACCACGTGATCAAAATTCAGATGTTTGGCAACTGGCAGGTATTTAGGATGGTTGCAGTGTCCCAGAATCACATGATCACCTTTTGTGATCTTCTGAAAAGCAAAGTCAGCGGGGAAGCCAAATTCATTTATCAACCATGTTATACTAGCCAACTGCAGTGATTCGCTTAAAACTGAAAGTTGTAAAATAGGGCAAAATTCACTTAACTGTCTTGCTTAGCAATGGAAATTTTGGGCTGAAATGTGGTCATAAGTTGAGGACTGCCTACTGTTATTTTTATATTGTGTTTAACCCTGCCAGCCATGGCAATTGTCCATTTGTACTAGAGCAGGGGTCTGCAAACTGTGGCTCTGGAGCCACATGCGGCTTTTTCGGCCCTCTGCTGCAGCTCCCTGTCAGCTGATCCCACCACTGACTGGCCCCTGCTCTCCCCTCCCCATCAATCCTCGCCTGACCCGAGAAGGGAAGGGTGATGGTGTGGGATGGAGACTCCCTCCATATTCCAGAGCAGGAGGCAACTGGGTGGGAAAAAGTGATGTGAGTTGGCCACGTCCACCCAGTCATACCGGTTGTTAAATTATTGGCTCCCGGTGTTTTCTTTTCTATGGGAAACGGGTCCAAATGGCTCTTTGAGTGTTAAAGTTTGCAGACCCCTGGGATAGGGAATGAGCTGTTGTCGTTATGAATTCCTTCTCAACAGATGGTTTTAAAGGATAAACATTTAAAATAGATAATATCCATTTTAATATTTATAATTTGACTATTTGTAAACCAGGAACTATTGTTAGAAGGAATTAGATAAACAATTCCTGACTGCTGTGAAAGGAAATAAATTACACGTGCCATTTCTGTTTCTAAAAATTCTCTCTTTCTCTCTCCCCAAGAAAGTGCTAGGCCAGGAAAAATCCATACCAAAATTCCAAATGCATTATCAATAGAGTCACAAATTGTTGCTGAAAAAGCTACATAAATGTACCCATGTAATCACCAGAATGTTGAGATTGGTTTGAAAGAATTTTTTTTTTATCCCTATTTCTAATTCTGGCAAGTTTTAGTTCATGAGATTGCTTGAATAGCAACTTGAATCTTGAAGGTCAAGAAACACTACTCTTAAACTGCTTTTAAAAAAAAGAATGAAATTACAGTGGGAAAGAATGACATACATAAAAATAGCCAATTCAGTTGAATTATAAAGACTTTGAAATTTTCTTACAGCATGATTACAATTTAATCATATGCAACTCAATACCTTTGTTATATTATTTTTACTTCTCAAGAAGTATGATTGGGTACTTTCAGATGGTTTTGAGATTAAGAGCATCCAGGAACAGTAATTTATATTCCAGCACATATTTTTCCTTCCTCGCAATAGAGCTGAGGCCTTAAGTTACACATTGAAATAAACATGCCAATCTCTTCATTAACATTGGAAACTCAAAACCAAGAACATCATGTTATATTCTTCTCAAGATTCCAAACTTGACACATTAAAGGAAGAAAATGTTTTTGCTATATATATTTATTGTACAAAAAAATCTATAAAAGGACAGAGAGAAATTGGAACAGAAGCAATGATTATGATATACTTAACAGACTAGAGCCAGTTACAGAACAAATTTAGTTTATACAACATTGAAGAGAAATAGCCAAGGCAGTATTTTTTCCTCTATTTTTTTTTTCCTAATGTGTATGAAAGAAGAGTTGTTAAAGTTACCAGTTCTGATCCCATCTTCTCATAAATGAGTGCCACCTCAGTTTAATTACTATGTTCATACTCAGTAAACCCTATTGAGCACAATTAGCATAGTCCTGCTCATAAGCCATTTTTTGAACTGAATAATAGTTGGGAACCTTCCGGCTAATCCAGAAAATTGTTTTTTTTAGTATAACATTTGTCATATTAATTTCATCATTAATATCATTGCTTTAACTGAAATTAACAAGAATTTTGTGCATTTCATAAATGCAATGATGTCATTTAAGAAATAGATTTTCAACAGTGGCAATAAGATGGAATTATGAAAAAATGTAACTTAGAAATATCAGCAAGTGGTGAACAAGACTGGTGTGTTTTTAAAATATAAATTGGTATTAAACCACATAATCCTTCTTATTCCTTTAGCGTTTCCTTCATTTGCAAAGTCTTTAAAACTTTAAACCTATCACTTAAAACTCGCAACACCAATGAATGAGAAGCCTTCTTCTTTTAATTAGACATATAAGTAAACCAATGTAACTTAAAATTACACCAGAATTGGTGAAGTCTGCAAAGGGTTCCTGGTGTCCTAAGTACTAGATGCATATTGAAATATTTTTGTAAAAAGTATAATTGCAAAGAAGGAAAGGGGTGCATTTTATTTTTTATTCCTGGTTTCCTAATAACTTAGGAGCAGTTAGTTATTGTAAACGTTAGCTTTAGCCCTTTCTTCCAGACTAATGATTTCATAGAGTCTTCTCTCTCATCCATGACAACTCAGCAGAAGCAAAGCCTAGCTGGACATTAACTGGCTATTTCTGTAATTATTTAGGGTTGTTGTTTTTTTAGAAAGATGTAATAGTATGGTTTACCTAAATACTATCTGTGGAGAACTAAAATATATGCTATAAAAGTTGGCTGTAGTGGTAAAAAAAACACGTGTGACTTGGAAATTAGGTGAAACATATGATTGTTACGGTATGTTTGCAGAACTACATAGCAAAGTTCCTTCCTCGAAATTCATACATACTAGTCCTCGCACACTGTCTTTACAAAAAGAGAAAACACAGACATAAAAGTATTTCTTCAGCTCTAGGGTGTATTATAAAAGGGGAAAACCCCTCCTATTCTCTTAAAATTTTTCTTTAACCTTCCATAGTGCAAATGGTACCTTAGCCCAAAGCAGTCTCTCAGTACAGAAATTTTTTACAGTGAACATTCAACATTTTTAAGTCCAGGTGCTTTGCTTCACTCCCGCAAAGTCCCTTGAGGCTTCCACATGTTCTGGTGGGACTCTGCCTATGTGACTTCCAAAGTGAACCAGCATCCATTTTGTAGAAAAAGGCAGCAGGTCAGGGTGATGGTGAAAAGGTGTGAATGAATTCACTGATCAAGTACAACAGTCCCCATTGAATAATGTCCGCCATGGCCTAAAACCACCTGGCGCCTTTTCCCAACCAAACTTACTATAGGGCGCCATAATATGCTGTCGTAGAACCAGTGTTCCCCTGGAATCTCAGTTCTCCCCTAGTTGGCAGCCTCTCCTGTTTAAGACAACCAATAAGTTTCTGCCTAGAAAGGTTAAAATGACAGTTATGTATGTCTCAGGCGCTGGGCTGGAGTGAAAAGCTCTGAACTCTTTTTTTTTTTAATATTTTTTTTTTAATATTTAAATTTTTATTTTTGATGTTCAAGTGCTGTGTTTGGTCATGTCATCAAAACAAACAAACATAAACACAATCTTAACCAGTGAATGGCCTTTTGGTCATGTGATTAAAATAAACAAAACTTAGCCCACTTTCTCATCATCTTCAGTCTCATTTCTTCAGCTCACGCACACAGGCACATTATGCATCCAGTCACACACATACTTACTCTCACACATCCTTCTATGACATTTATGGACACTAATATAAACAAAGTAAATAATAATATACTTGCAGGACTGATATTTACAAGCACACCTCCAGAAATAATTATGCCTGTCTGCCTTTTGTGAGTCAGATTACCCAAAGCAAAATACTATCCCGTTGGAAAAACCTATTAGTAGCAGATAAGTTTGGATCTTATCTTTCTAGTTTAGCACCATTGGGCAGTAGAAGAAGCAGGGAATCAAACTACCCAAATCCCAGAAAGAAAGCATCCGTAGTTCAGGAAAGATTTACCCAGCTATTCATTCTGTTACATTTAATGTGCCCGGTAAATATTAGTCACCATTGAATAGGAAATTTTGATCTTTCAAATACAGAGTTCTTTTTATACAATAGTACGGGCTGTATCATCACTGCCTAAGGCTACAGTCCTGAACACACTTATTGCGAATAAGTGCCACTGAAATAACATGGTTTGTATCTAAGTAAACATCCATAGGATCAATTTGCATGTCTCAAAAGAATCCCAAATGGCTTTGGACCTTTGCACCAGTAGGGAACTATTACTAAAGAGACAGTAACTAATTGTACTTACAGATGGACAAAAGGGCAAATCATATTTGCTCCACTGTGATGTGTATCTTTGTGTGTAAAATTCAAGTAGAATATTCTCTCTTCATCATGATGCACATTAGCCATAACAGGTTGAAGTGGCTTAATACAATGCTACCTATAAGACAAAGCAAAGCCTTTGCTTTCAGTGCTTGCAGTATCTGAATGGTCCTCTCTGATTAGCAGAATGGAAAGTTTTGGTATTTAATAAGCTATTTAGAATTGCAACAGTCCAAGTAACTAGCTTCAACAAATGGGCTTAAGAATGTAATTCAGTTCTTCTAATTGTTATAGTACAGTACATTCGTCCTCTTTTGCCTGCATACCAACAAAATAGGGCAGAACCTTTTCTTGATTGGACATTGGAAAATAATCATTTGTAAATCCTATTGTTAGAGGTCCAGTTTGATCATCGGTATCTCAGTTTTCACAGGGCTGGCGTGTGTGTGTGTGTGCGTGTCTTCCATCCTTGCAGCTTAGCAAAGCTACCAACAAGATACTACAGGTATTTAAAAAATAGCCTCTCGTGCATTTCTGCCCTCTGTGTTTCTAGCAAGGAAGGACTTGTGCATTCTAAACTATGTGGCATTATGCCATATCTCTGTCTTAAAGAAGGAGTAAAGTTAAGAATCTGATCACTATGGCCACAAATCAGTGCCTGCTCTGAATCAGCAAATGCTTAATTTTTAAAAAAATGTATTTATTAAATTGCTTGCCACCCATCTCCTTACGAAATATGGAGAGATGGTTAAGGAAGAAGCATTTTCTTGGGCTTCTTGATGAGATGTTCTTTGTCATGGTGAATGGTTGAAGCTAAGGCCTAGTAGATACTAGTTAGTAAGAAAAGTTGCTACAGTAGGAAGAATTTCTCTCAAGCAAATGTTACAGAGGTAGATTAATGCATTTCCTGTCTCAAATAAATTTGCACATTGCTATTCCTGTAACTTCATTATTGTTAAATTCCTTTTCTAGCATTTTAATTTCATTTCCTTCTCACAGCCCTATCCCTTTATTCTGCTTTTTAGAGAATAACTTTAAGACCAATGGTTTTATAGCTGGGCATTATTCATCTCACATACATTCCTCCTATTCACGTCATATACTTATTTTCCAACTGTAGAAAGACCTACTTAAATCCATGGTCAGGAAATACTATCTGTACTCTTTGAAACTTTAGCCAGGAAATGTGGAATCTTGAATGTTGTTTTCATGGAATCAAAATGAAAGATTGTGTGTGCTTATGTGCCCTGTCTGTAAAATATCAAAAGGCACCTTTTGTGAATGACAGTGCTGATATAATACTAGAGGAAAAATGTTTAACTGAATAAAGATTTGGAAGTCACTCGTTTTTCATTTCTACATCAGATTTTCTAGACTTTTAGAGAGCATGTTTATATGTGCACACACACAAACCTATTTAAATAAAAACAGCAATTTTGGAGTGGGTAGTTGTGAGGAAGTTTTTTGTAGAAGATATATATTTTCAATCACTGCTAGAAACTTAAGAATATAATTTTTAGGGAGAAAAGCTGTGCCTGGATATATGTAGGGATTATTGCTTAGTAAAGAAAAGTAATTTCTGTTCTGTTGCTAATTCTTTACGGAGTACTGTAGCTATTTGAATTACAAGCTAGGCAATATGTACCTTGTTCTATTCATAGAGAAAGCAGTACAGTATCTCTTAATATGCCATGTTTATTGAGAAAAGCTCTCTCACATTTTCTCTGAATTGCTTGTTTCAATGCCAAGTCTAATAAGAGATGAAAGGTAGACTATAATGCTCTAAAACAAGAAGCTAAAATGGAGAGAATTTTACATGTTTGCAGGTTTGTTAGTTAAGTATGTCTTGCTACTTGTTGATATAAATTCCCAGAGGAATATAATACTTCAGAGGAGGGTTGAAATACCAGTTATTTTCAGATTATGTGTTAATTCACAAAGATAGAAAAAAAAAATAGCAATTAGACAGGAATTGAAAAACAAATCAGTGGTATTATTCTACGTGACCGGTAGCAAATACTCAGAATTCACATTCAGAAAAATACCAAGACAAATAATAAAGATTGGTAGGATCCAATTTTTTTCAGACAGATCTCACATTTCAAGATTTATGCACATTTTTCCCTTTGTCTAAAATGTTAAAACTGTCGTATATATGTCATTCACACTGCTGGTAGTCCAAATGTGGGGATTTGGCAGCACATTACAAAAGGAAACTATTTAATTTGTTTCTCAAGAAGACTCTAAATCTTTGTATTGGCCTGATAAAAGACAAGAATGCAGACTAAACAATGACCAACGCAGGTAACAAATACTGAGATAAGAGATATAACCCACACCCACCCCCCCCCAACCCAA
>JANHFR010007953.1:36878-48571 GCA_032468015.1 Mimophis mahfalensis | reverse complement strand
CCCCCCCCCGGTCTTCCTATCAAGGGATTTTAGTTTTGATTGAGTCTAGTCCACTCTTCCAGCTGTGTATTTAATGACTGGAATTGTCCAGGTGTTAATTGCCCTGATGGTATCTCCTCCACTGAGTTTGGACTCTAAGATCTTCTTCACTCTACTGACGTATTTACTTCTAACCTTTTTCTAGACTTCAGTGTGCCTGATGTTATCAGCTTGAAGATTCCCAGGCATTTGTAGTTATTATCCTTATCCAGACTCTTGAAGTTATTTCTGTAGGGCATTTTGACTCCTTCAGTCTCACTATTTTCCCAGTTTGATGGTGAGCACGACACATTTGTCCAGTGCAAACCCCATTGTAATATTTATTTATTTATTTATTTGTTTGTTTAAATGGAATTTATATGCCGCCCTTCTCCTGCAGGACTCAGGGCGGCTATATATCTTGACAGTATATATGGAAAGTGTTGAGCGCCGATTCTATTTCAGCTTTTCCATACAGCTTCTGATCGTCCAATCTAAAACATGTGGATAGTCTGGGAGATGTTGTTGATGTTTGAAAGCCTTGAATGAGCTATTCAGCATTGTTGAAGGGGAATCAGTGCAATGACAAACAGTAGTGGTGATAGCGAGTGTTCTTGAAAGATTCTTTTCTTGATATTTATTATTTTATTATTACAGTATTAAATCAAGGTAAACTGTTGGGGGCAATAAGCTGACTTTGTAAAATGCCACTTGGGGGGGGGGGGAAGCCCCAATAAGCAGGCACATACTAAAGAATGAAGGCTATTGCTAAGCACATTGACTTGTACTTAAAAATTGTAAGCCGCCCTGAGTCTCCGGAGAAGGGTGGCATATAAATGGGATTTTAAAAAGTGCTTTATTTGGGCAATGGATTTTGAAAATGCAGAATTAAACCAATCCAGAAGATATTTATTCAGTTTTTGCTAAATTTATATCTCATATTTCCTTCAGGATCTTAAGGCACTTTTTGTATTACTCTGTTCTCTAATTGTTGATTAGTTGCGTCCCTTTCTGGACCGGGATGCCTTACATACAGTCACTCATGCCCTCGTCACCTCCCGGTTAGACTACTGTAATGCTCTCTACATGGGGCTCCCCTTGAAGAGCACCTGGATGCTCCAGCTGGTGCAGAATGCAGCTGCGCGGGTTATTTATGGGGTGCCTAGGCATTCCCATGTCACACCTCTCCTGCGTGGCTTGCATTGGCTTCCGGTGGTCTTCCAGGTGTGATTCAAGGTGTTGATCATGATCTTTAAAGTGCTCCATGGCTTAGGACCAGGGTACTTGCGGGACCACCTACTACCACCGACAGCTTCCCACTGTCCAGTATGGTCCCACAGAGTTGGCCTCCTCAGGGTGCCGTTGGCCAAACAATGTCAGCTGGCGACACCCAGGGGGAGACCCTTCTCTGTGGCAGCCCCTGCTCTCTGGAATGAATTGCCCCCGGAGATTTGGGTTGCCCCCGATTTGCGAGCCTTCCGCCGTGCCCTCAAAACTTGGCTATTTGAACAGGCTGGTCTGGCCTGACAAAACACTAATTTTTAAGAGGTTGGTTTTAATTGGCAAATTTTAAATTGTACTTGTCACTAAGTCCTAAATATGTTTAATCTTTGTTTTAATTTTTCTATTGTATGCTTTTAATTTGGACTGTATGCTGTCCTGAGTCCTTTGGGGGAAGGGCGGGATATAGATTTAAATTAAATAAATAAATAAAAAAGATTATGTTGCAAATATTAGTTAGATGAAGTTATATGCATAAAATTACACAGTTAGTATAAGCCAATTCTTCTGATAGTACTTAATGTTAAAACTGAATGACGTGTTACCAAATGACAACTTGGTTCATTTATTCAGCAAAGAAATTATGCGGGAAAGTCAACATAATGAATGGGAGATTTGTAACACTGAAATATTCTGATCAAATGGTGTAAATCTTTCATCTGATAAAAGCCGGCTTCTTTGCTTAGTCCCTAATTGAAATAGCAGAGAAATTGAGGATACCTAGTCTAGAAACATCAAGGAAATAGAAGAAACAAAGTTATATTGGACAATATAACTGTTTTGCTGAAAAATGTATGTATCCTGTAATTATGAGAATTATACTGGGATAATTTAGGTTTATAATTTACCCATGAGGCTATTTCTGAGAATAAACATGAAGAAGAGCTAACCAAGGAACAGTTTTATGACATTTCATACAATTATATTTTCTATTCACCACAGTTTAAGTAACTACACTAGGCAGGAATTGCAGAGCAATCCAGCTATCGAATTCCACTTAATTGAATCCAAGGAGGGGTTTTTAAATTTTTTAACAACTGGTTCTGTGGGCATGTCTTAGTGTGTGTGGCTTAGTGTGTGTGGCTAGGTGGTCATGTGACTCGGCAGGCGTGGCCAGTGGTGGGATTGAAATAATTTAACTGGATCTCTGCCCTAATGACCAGCTGGGTAGGCGTGGCTGGATGGTCATGTGACTGGGTGGGCATGGCCAACTAGACATCACCCACATCAAGGAGTGCTTCTCCTCACCTGGCCTCTTGTGACCATGGGGTGCTGTAACGGTCATAAATCACTTTTTCAGTGCCATTAACTCATTTTGTTTTATGTTGGACTTTTACACAATGCAGTTGCATTGTGACCCATCCAGAGTTGATTTGGAGTTTGGTAGGACCTAAGCTGAATGAAATGAATGAATCAATTAATCTATAATAAATCTTATGAATGAGCTGAACTGTGACTCAGTTTTGAGTAATGAAGTATAGCAATTGAAGTACAGGTCCGGAAACCAACATCTGTGAGTTCTAGGCCTGCCTTAGGCCTGAAATCTAGCTGGGTGACTTCGTGCTGGTCATTTACTCTCACAGGGTTGTTATTGTGAGGGAGGAATCTCATATTTGTCTATCATTTTGAATTATAGGTAAAAATGTGAGATAAAAAATAATAACGATAATAATGGCTAGATTGCACTTCATTTTGCTGTTCTTTGTTTAAAATGCTTGTTACAGAGTAACCAGTGATCAGAGTGACTAGAGTCACCATATGAGATGGATATCTATACAAATGTGATTAAATAAGTAAGTAAGTAAGTAAATAAATAACGGGATGGATCAACCTGGGTATCCTTCTGAGCCAGCCCCTTAGGCTGGAAATTGAGGGCACTGTTTTTACAGTGACTCCTTTCTTGTTTTACAGGATCATACCAGTCAATGTTGGTTGGTAGGGGAGATTTTCCAGTAGATACCTCACTTTTGGGGTGCCACAGGGTTCTATTCTCTCCCCCCTCCTTTTCAACATCTCTATAAAACAGCTGGATGAGCTCATTTGGTGGTCTGAAGTTTAGCATGCTCTTTCAACTTTCAGTTTGGATGGGGAGGAATTTTCTCAGATTCAGTTTGACCAAGCAGTGGGTATTTCATCTACCCAGATCTGTGGATATTCCAGTGTTGATCTTGAATGGAGTTGCACTACCCCCATTCAAGGATGATGTGCAACTTGCTGGTCTTCCTGGACTCAAAGCTTGATTGGTAGATAGTAACTATGGCTGGGAAGGCCTTTCCCAGCTTCAT
This sequence comes from Mimophis mahfalensis, assembly GCA_032468015.1. Classification (NCBI taxonomy): domain Eukaryota; kingdom Metazoa; phylum Chordata; class Lepidosauria; order Squamata; genus Mimophis; species Mimophis mahfalensis. The sequence goes on along the minus strand of JANHFR010007953.1, from coordinate 44,987 downwards.
CTGGTTGTACCAATTGTGCCTTTCTTAGATTGGGGGAGGGCTTCAAAAAGTCACTCATCTCCTGGTCACTTCATGATTTGAGGTGCAGTGGGCTCTACTTAGGGTTACCCTCGAAGATCAGCTAACATTTTCAGCTGGCCCAAATTGTAGTGGTTCAGGCAACAATGGGCATGCTTTGATATGCTAATGTAGCACCTCTGCTTCATGAGCTGTACTGGTTGCCGGTTTGCTTTTGGGTGGTTATTTGAAAGACTGTCTCTAATAGTTTCTGCCTAATTTGATCTGGCAAGGTTGGCATGCTCCAGGTTTCGCTGTTTAACAATGCCAACTATTGAGACCTCTTCTCTGCAGCAGCGTCTGCCTTTTGTCTTATGCTGTTTTTATGTTTCTGTATTATGTTTTTTTAATTAACTGTACTGTTCTAAACTGCTCAGAGTTGATGGGAATCCTGCAGCATCTAAATATAACTATTGTTCATGTGATGTTGCTGAAGTTCAGGAACTATATGTGTATGTATATGCTATACATAGACATACATATACATAGACACATACATATACATATACAAATGCATACCCACCCACCCACACATTTATATATGCACCATATACACACATACACATAGATACAATATACATACAGTACATATAGTTGTTGGAAGGACTCAGTTCCAAGTGGGGAGAAAAGACACTGGAAACATGGAGGCTCTTTGGAAAGATGGTTTAATGGTGGACAGGATCACATGCCTTGGAGCTCTTGGGCGAAGAAAAGGGAAGAGATGCTGAAAGTCCCTGGGTTTTATATCCTCTCTGGCTTTCAGCTTCCTGGGGTACAGGAAGTGTATCCTGATTAGTTGCTGTCAGAGGTCATAGCTAGCTTTGTAGGTTGTCTGGTAGATCTTTGCTATGTAGAATAGACTGGCCCAGGTCTTAATGGCCCACCAACAAAGATAGTGGGGGGGGGGGGAGCTAAATTTCTGCCTCTACGAGTTTCTACTTCTCTTTTAGGGGAAATATTCTGCCTTTTTAATATTTCCTAGAACATTTCATTTTTTTAGGAGAGTGGTGGGTGCTAACTTCCTACACACACACACACACACACAATTACAAAGTTAGTTCAGATGTGTCAGAAATAATATTCAATTTTATCTTCAGTTTCAGACAATACATTTGGTTCTGCCTCTTGCACACATTTTTCTCACTGATATACTTGTCCATTTCCATTATTTTTGTTGCTGTCAATAAAATGTGGCTTTGGTTTTATATTATGGAACATTTTCTGGAGATTAGTACATATAATGCTGCTGCAGTGTTTCTGGGCAAAATTAAGACTACTCTACAAATGCTTAACTTTTCGCCAAGGCTGTTTAAACATGTTAGCCCATTACTGTGATATCTGGGTCACTAATGAGGCACCTGATGCAGTTTTCAGTTAATCATCTTTGTTATTTGCTCTCAATATTCCATTTCCCCTAGTTGCTCTTAAGCAAGTTAAGTTCTCTTATTTGTGACTCCCATCGCTTTAATCTTCCATTTAGAAATGGTTTCACTCTGTCCGTATCAGAGGGAGAAAACCATTTGCATGACAATGCTAAAATGGAAGGAAATGAATGGGAAAGTAAAGAAATCAATTCATTAAGTAGTACTTAAGTTGGCAAGGAGTTAATAAAAATTATTAGGAAATCTGCTGATATGTTCCAAGCTGGCATGAGAAGGAGAAAAAAAGTTAGCACCAATATTGTGAGTCTTTTTGATTACCCTTCTGGGCTCTGGAAGACAGTTTCTCACGAAGTAAACATGTAAGATATCATTGGACCCTGTGGATGTAGACTGCTGGGAACAGAGGAAAAGAGATCAATTTCACTGTCTCAAGTGGAGCCTGCTTAAACGACGTGGAGTTTGCACACTCCACTTTTTACAGCATGTTAGAATGGAAAAGTTTTTAAAATTATAGAGATCTCCAGACCAGCAGAATACCTAAATCATTTTCTGAGTGTATGTATCTCTGACCCAAAGGATCAATGTAAAAAAATAATTACAGGTGTCCTGTTTCAAGTTTCAAACTCATATAGACACAGTGTATAGGTGAAAATAGCTGTTTATTCAAGACTGGACAGATAAGGAAAAGAACATAAATCAAAATTGCTAAATGTACTGTAAGCCACCCTGAGTCTTCAGAGAAGGGTGGCATATAAATAGGAAAACAAACAAACAAAAACAAAACAAAACAAAACAAAACCAGAGTCTCTAAGAAAGAAAACTGGTCTGGATAGTTTCACTTTCAACAGCATTGTAAAGAAGCAAAGTCAAAATCTAGTCCAAAACACAGAGAGCCAAGTCTGGTTTGTAGCCTGTTTGAAGGTCAGAATTTCAGTGTTCACAAGTAGAATTCATAGGAATAACCACCAGACAGTTGTTTCCAAAGAAGAGGAAGATCAGAGCTGGCTGTTAAATCATGCTGTAGCCAACTATCTACCGTATTTTTTGGATCATAAGATGCACCCCCGCCAAAGTTTCCTGGGCTCCAAAAGCCTCATGCCTGCACATGCACAAGCCGGGCAAGCCAAGCCAGCTTTCTCAGAGCTCCATCGTTCTGAAGCTTGGCTTGCCTGGCTTGTGAGTGCATGCATGCAGGCAAGTGGCTTCTGAAGCCGAGGAATGCGCTGTTCCCATCTATTTCTGAAATAGATGGGAAGAGCGCGTTCCCTCAGCTTCAGAAGCGGAGCTCTGCGGATTTGTGAGGCTGCTAATTCTGCCCTGCGAATCAGCAGAGCTGAAAAAAAGGGAAGGGCGAGGCTGGGGGCAGGTGGGCAGGGCCAGATAGGGGTGGTTTTTGCCAGTTCAGTGAACCAGAATATTTTTTCTTGTTTTCCTGCTCTAAAAACTGGGTGCGACTTATGGTCAGGTACGTCTTATGGTAAAAAAATATGGTAAGTATGATAAATATTCCCTTGCTTAGCAAGGAGATTAATTGAGCATCTTCATTCTACCCTCTGCTCCACTTGCTAAGTCTAAGGACTGGGAGGCTGTACTCATCTGAGTGCTCCAACTGTTCTGATGATGATTATGGTTCATCAGCTTCAGGTGATTCCTAGCTTATATCTCCTGAGGCTAACATTCTATGGTTCAGCTGGAGCAGCTTTGTCAGAGTCTAAGTTCTGGGCCAGAACAATATGGATTTTAAAAGAATGAAAAACAATTTTTTCCCCATGAATGGAAACTATGAAAATTTAAAATGAATTAAAGAAAAAGCTGAATTTGGAATATTGTTTATTAAATACTTTTGGACATTAAGTAAATAATATATACTTCCATAGGGAAGTATGTATTTAAACTTGCCAAGAAGCATGAATGGTTGAATTTCCTAAATAAAGAAACTGGGAGCTGTGAAAAACCCCATGATTAGAACTACCAAGTGCTGCAAGGGATTTGGGGAAAAAAGTCTTTTTCCCCTACTTCTTTCTGGATTATACATTAAAGAGAAAAATGGCTACTAAACAGCACCCAAAATTGCAGAAGGGAGCAGAAATTAGAGCAAATATCAGAAAAAAGAATTAATGTTCTTACAAAAGATGTTTGAAAAAATTGTCAGAGCCTTAGTGACAGTATCAGAGACTTAGGCTGGAACTAGAGCTGTGACTGCATCAGTTAAAGGGAGGAATTTGTTAGCACTTGAGGGAGAAATGGAGGAAAAAATTTTCAAAGTTGAAGAAAAGATGAACAAAAATTTTAAGAATTTAATACAGTGGAGGTGAGTGGAGATGTGAAACAATTTAAAGGAAAAATGGAAAATTTGGACAATAAGACAGAAATAATAGATACATGGAACAAGATTTGGATAATATGGCACTACTGGGAGAGTTGTTTTCTAGAATGAGAACAGTTCCAGAGGAACCTGGTGATTATAGAACTGCTGAACCTTAGTAATTTTGGGTGGGAATTGGTTGAAAAAGATATGGATCTAGAACTTGACAAGTTGTATAGAATTAATAGAAGACATGTAGATTTAGGAAAGGTGCCAATAAATACCAAGATATATACTTGTGTGCCTTGTCAGGAAAAAAAAGAGAGACCAGATTCTACCACAACATTGTAACACTAAGTTAAGAAAAGCAATCCAGAAGTAATTTTATTCAAAGAAATATTCTAATATTTCTTTGAATAAAATTACTTCTGAATTATTTAGAGCAATTCAGTGGGGTAATGGAATTAGAGCAGATGCAAGTGAATCAAAAGATAGTTCAAGATCAGCACAAGAAATGCAACAAGAAAATAGCGAAGAGCTTACTACATACTACTATACATACAGGTGTAGTCTTTGCTAATGGAGGAACAGACTGTGAAGATGGCAGATTTCACAAAGATGGCAAGACTGATCTAAGAGATAAATCTACGTACTTTTTAAAAGACTGAAAATCCTTTATAGACTTTTTGCTGAAAATGGAATAAATGAATGGATGACTTTTTGTAACTGGTGAAATGAAGAAATTGTTTATTTAATGTCTTCTTTTTTCATCTTTCTGTATCTATATTCTCTTTCAGACAGTTTCTTTTATTTGTTCCTGTTTATATTTGTCACACTCATGTAAATATCTTTAATTAAAAATTGTACACACAATTCTTAGGTGTTAGTCCTTTGAATGCTACTTATGCTAGTTATTATCTACCAGCTGTATTCCTTTCCCCAGTCTAGTTTAGTTATAACCCTATATAAGTTATGAGATAAATAACCCCTAAACATATCCCAATATAAGTTATGAGATTGAAGAAAGGGGATTATATAAAAGGATTTTTCACCAGATGTTTGCTGCCATTACAAGCTACACCTATCAAGTATCTTTTCAACAAATTTATTAAATATGCAATATCCCTGTCGTTTTTGTATTTACTCTTTGACCAGTAGAATAATTGCTATATGGAAACTACATAACTAGTCCACTTTGTTTCTCTTCTTAGAAAAGCATATTATACTCTGTCTAATATAATATGTATTCAAATATATCTTCAACAACTTTCAAATTCAAATGTCAGGAACTTTCTACATCATTGCTATTAAGCTATGATAAGTACAACTTCCATTGTGATAACAAACACATTCTATGATACTACAATTCTTTCTTCAGTAAATTTTATAGAGATTAAAATGACCCTTTTCTGTCTTTGTAATAAACAGTGCATTGAATCATGACTGAGGTAGTATAATTGTTAGAAACTGACCTAAAAATCAGGAAGCTCTTGTCTTCAATTTTGTGTCTACAATGAGTCTGTTACCTGGCTTTAAGCAGTCTGTTTCCAGTAACCTCTTTCTCTCTTCCTCATATCCAAAATAGACAGGATCAGGCCAGTCCTTTCATTCTGTTAAAATAATTTTATTCCTTATTGAAGTTAGTGGCTCTGTAAATTGGAAAATATGAAGAATCCATATAACTGAAATGGTATGTGAATCCATATAACTTGAGATAGTATGCTTGAGAGAACACTTCAGATCTTAAGTAGGAATCTTACTTGAGGAATATATCAATCTAGCTTTGTCTGCATGGTAGAAAGCATAATTTCTGCACCATCTGGGCCATTTCTTCTGCATAGAAATGTTGTTGTAGGTCTTTTGGTATCTCTTCAAATCTCAAGGCTTATTTTTTTTTTTAAACTGGGAGAATACTATGTTTTTCATATTATCTGCTTTTTTTCATGGTAATACAGTTTCTTACTTCATTATATAACTACTTTAAAGTTAGTGGAAATTAAGGAGTTTATCATTTGAAAGACTAACTCAGACCCATAATATATATGTTAAATTGGTGATTCATGCTGCAATCACTTACCTCTGCCCTTTTTGATGTATTTTGAAGTAAAGAACACAAACTTGCTTAAGTCATATTTGAACCTTCCTAACCAACAGGTACAACATTGGAGTTTTATTTCCAATAATGTGCAAGTAACTTGCCATTGCTTTCTTTTGGGATGTAATGGTGTTTTATTCCCCCCCCCCCCCAGTCTAGAATACCACCCTAGAATTTCCTGCTGATCTTCCCTATAAGTATTAATCGATTTGTTTCTATTTAGTTTTTCTTAAATCAGGCATGATAGGTGCTGACACCTGCTGTGTTTCCCCAAAGTTTGGTAGTTTGTAACTAAACTAAAGCTAGTTACATTTCATTGCTTTGGGACTTCTACAATTTCTTTCTAGCATCTTGGTAACTTTATGACTCCTATGGTAATTGGAGAAAATACACTGTTCCAGTTTCAGATTTCTTGACAAACGCTTTGTAGAGAAATTGCCTTTTTCTAACTAGCTCTGATATTTATCCATGAATTTTCTGATGACATCAAATTGGCATCCAAAGCATTGATGCTTGAAAGTTTCATGCTATGAAAATGGAGAGCAATGGGGGACTTGCCCTCTAAAGTCCACTGATTTCAACTCATGTTAAAGCCATTTCTGTGGTAGAGCCATTAACCCCATGGAAATAATGCCAAAGTGATCAAAAGAATAACTTTTATTCAATAACTAAGATTCAAATGATAGTATGAAAATAAGTAAGATAAAGTTTCTAGGAGATATATTTTCATTTAGGGTAAGCAATTTAAAGAGTTTTGATACATGCGCAAAAAATTAAACTACATATATACTTTTTATATATTATGGTTTTATAAAGGATGCTTTAAATTGCATTGTATCATGATTTTCCCACTTTGTTTAGTGTCCAAGTATGCATCTATGCAACACCTTTACAATTTTTGTTTGTAAAAATAAAAGCATTTGTTAAGGAAAGTTGCATTTTACCAATGACAACTGATCTGGATATAGAGATTACTTCAGTTGGCAGATATTTGGAGTTTTTATGCAGCTAAAGCTACAAGTACCTTGTTATTTGCTCATGAAGCTCAAATACAATTGATTGATTAAGTGCTAAAGTTGGCGTCACTTCTTAGTGACTACTTAAATGGACCCTCAGAATGACCTGCCCCAGTGTGGAAATTTAGGTCTTCCAACTATGCTCCCAACACCACTGTAATTGAATCCACGCATCTATCTTGCTACTGACTGTGCTCTTTTCCATTTTTCTTCCATCTTTCATAGCTTTATGGGCTTTTCAGGGGAGCTGAGTCTTCTCGTAATGTGTCAAAAATAAGGCAATTTGAGCTTGATTTTTTCTGTCTCAGAAGAACTCTGGATTGTTTTGTTTTGTTTGCTTGTTTTCTTGGCTAACCATGGCAGTCTCCAGAATCTTTTCCAATACCAATGAACATAACAAATACAATATTTTTGCAGATTCAAAACCTTGATTAATAAGGGGTTTGGTTTTTTATTTGAATTGCCAGCAGGTAAAACATGAAAAACGAGTAATTTCAGCTTGAAATTAATTAATTAATTAATTAAATTTCTATGCTGCCCTTCTTCCGAAGGACTCAGGGCGGCTTACAGTCCAATTAAAAAACATGAAATGTCTTCAAAGAAAACCCAGAAAGTCCAGTTGCCTCTTGAAAAAGCCCAACCATGACCTGGATGACTGAGAATCTCCATAGACAGTTAGGTATGCACGTTCTCAGTTTTATTCTGTTTTTTTTTATTCTTTTCTACTGCAAAGGATAGTATTTATATGACAAAGTTAACAAATATTTTATCCATTCTTAACTTTCTTTAAGCTTCCTGTTTCAATTATTCGTGTTTCATTTTGCCACTTTTTGCCTCATTCAACAAATAAGTTGTCTAACTTTATGATGGAATTCCCTTGGCTGTTGTTATCACATCTATTTTCAGAGAAAAGTACTCAAAAGAATACCCACAAGACTGAAAAGACAAAAAACAGAAATGATTTGAGGTGTCTCCTAACAGAAGCTCGATTCCCAAGCATTTGTTGGTGAAATTAAACACTGTATCAATGCTGTGAATGCAACAGGACTCCATCTAAAAATATATATGATTATGGTTGGTGTGGGCCCAAGAAAAAAGTGCTTTGTATAGACATTATATACTTGCAGAAAAATCTTTTATAACAAAAAACAGGTCTATGTGATATCTATTTATTTATTTTATTTATTTATTTGATTAAATTTATATACCGCCCTTCTCCCGAGGGACTCAGGGCGGTGTACAGGGCATTAAAAA
>JANHFR010007953.1:4786-16069 GCA_032468015.1 Mimophis mahfalensis | reverse complement strand
ATGAAGATATTAAAATGGAAGGTTTCAATGTTTACAACTGATTATTAACAGTAAAGGAACAAGCAGTGGAGAACTAGCATACAGATGAGCAATTGTAGGTTAGCAACGAAGGACTTGGAAGAGATACTCAAATGCAGTGAGATGTCTGTATCTACAAAGATCAGAATCATGCAGGCAGCAGTTTTGCTCTATGGAAGTAAAACTGGTCTTTGGAAAATCAGGATAGAAAATGGATGCGTTGAACTGTGGTTTTGGAAAAGACTCCCAAGAATACCATGGATGGCCAACAAAGTAAACAAATGATCACAGAACAAATTCATCAGAGTTCTCATTTGAGGTACAAATTGTCAGGCTCAAATTATCATATTGAGGGACATTATTCGAATAAGTGTACAATATGGAGAAAGGTGGAAAGAAATAGATAAATGGATTTGATTCCGGTAACAATGGGCACACAATTGTAAGATTTGAAGGGCTAGTTTAGGAACTGATCACCAGAACAGGTAAGTCTATCTTATGTGGTAATTAAATGCTGACATAGCTTGATGGCCTATACTCAATCAACAACCAATCTGATGGGAACAGTTCTGCCCTACAGAAATTAGCAATAAATTTTGTTAGATTCTCAAGGTCTTCTTGTTTGGAGATGTCAGTAGATATTTCATGCACTCTTTCCTTTCATGTTTGGCAAGTGGATTTGATCCTTGTTTGAAATAGTAAAGTAGCAATGTCAGTTATCTGTTTGAATTTTGTTTTTATTTATTTGTCCAATTTAGTGTCTGCAGCTACCCATTTGTCCAATGATAATTTGTCTAATGATAGCTTAATGATTTTGACAATAAGTTTTTAAGGCACCAAGTGAGTTTCATACACATGTGTAATTTTAGTATCATGAACGTGATTACTGCTTGCTGATGGGATTTCTGTTGTATAAGAGATCAAGGAATTTTACAAGTATCCCCATATCATTGTCTTCTACTTGGAAACCATTCCTCTATATTTTTCTGCCAAACTCATCAGAGAAAATCCATTAAGTAGGAGAAGACAGATTGATTTTAAAGAATATTTTTATTGGGACCACTGGGAGCATATGATGTGACAGCATACTCTCTAGGACTATTTTATTATCATGAGACGATATCAGTACTGATGTTACTGCATGGGCAGCAATTTTGTTAGTTCTACAGTATTTAAACTAAATGAAATACAAAACTGTATTAGATTTCTCTCACTTACTTTATTAGTAAAGAGGTTCCCTTCAGTGCAGTCAGTAATATTTCCCCCCCTGGCTCTTGATATTTATCTGGAATCTAATGGTGAATCTAGGGATGGATTATAATCAAAGAGATTATGCAAGTTGCCCTGAGCTCTTAACTTCTGATGCAATTGAAAGAAAAGAGCTTAATGATAATCTGAGCACTTGTGATATATCATCGCAGAAAGAGAATTAGGCCAGATATTAGATTTGAATAGTACTACTTTCCAATCATTTCAGGATTTCATATTAGCAAAGTAAGTAACATGAATCTATGGCCTGAGCATCAGATTACATGCCAGTTACTACTATTTTTTTTACTGATAAAAGAAGCCTCAGCACGTACAAGCACAAACCTCAATGCTATGATTTTCAGACATGGAAAACAATGATAACAATATGTATGCTACTGAGGTACTATGAGGATTAATTAGCTGTGGTTTGGAAAGTGCTTTGCAGATGAAAAGAGCTCAATGTTATTAAAACAAGATAAAGTGTCCTGAAGGGAGAACTGTGGCATTAGTAGGGTTGCACTGATGACCTCATAGGTCTTCATCATTTCATTGTTTAGAAAAAGACAAAATTTCCAAGGCATGAATCAAAATATATTGTCTATTCCATTAGCTTGAAGTCACCAGTTCTAAGATTTGAGACTAAGGCAAACAGTACCAGTTCTTGAAAAAGAAAATAAGAAACCCAACTGACCCTGAAACCAGCAGATTTTTATTTCGAAAAAAATAGTATTGACAGAAGGCATTTTCACTACAATTCCATATTGTGAAAATATTATTTTGCCTTTATAATTAATAATTAAAATTATTAGGACAATTTATAATTAAAATTATCGAAACAAGAATACCTCAAACTCTCTTGAACTGACGCAAAGCTGATAGGAGAGACATATTAATGCTACAGGATTCTTTCTTATCTTTTGTTTTTTAGTTATTTTGGGGGAGGGGAAGCTGCTGGCATGGTGTTTTTGGAAAAACAAATGGAAGGCAAGGCAAAAAGGAACTTAATTATTATCTAGGGATGTATCTAAAATAATTTCACAAGGATCCTCCGAGTGACATTAATGCCTCAGCATGTGATTTTAAGGTAGAACAATAGTTGGTGACTAGATATTTGATTAGTCTCTTCCTGATCAGAGCCTTAGTCCTCCCTCACATACTTTTATTCACAAAGTAAGGTTAAAAAAATTTCATTGATGATTACTGAAGTCTGAAACAAGTCATAATAATAAATTTTGGTTATAACTGAATACTGGATGTTTCTCTGTGTGTCTCTCTTTCTCTGTGTATGTTCATGTGTGTTTTGAAGATGATATTAATCAATGCTAGACAATGGGCTGAGAAAATAAACTCCTTAGAAAGGAGCATGGAAACCTTGGAAAGTCTCTGTCACTGAACCAAAAAAATGTAGAGCTTTATAGACCAATAATCTGTATCTCCATAATGATAGCAAAAACACTTAGACTTATATACTGCTTCATAGTGCTTTATAGCCCTCTCTGAGTGGTTTACAGAATCAGCATAAAGCCCAACAATCTGACTCCTCATTTTACCAACCTTAGAAGGATGGAAAGCTGAATCAACCTTCAGCCAGTCAGGATCAAACTGCTGACAGTCAGCAGAATTAGCCTGCAATACTGCATTCTAACCACTGCGCCACCATAGCTCTTTCTATATGTAACATGTCTAACAGTGTATGCCCGTGAATGCCTAAAACTCTGTGATATATATATATCTTACTGAAACTTTTAATTTTTGTCTCATTTTAGGGAGTGTAAGAGCTGAAGATGAGGCCCAGAGCAGAGTGCTATTCTTCAAAATTCTGGCTTATGCTGGCAGTCTTAGCAACAACAGGCGGTATGGCTTGGGCTCAAAAGAACCACCCCAGCATTGGCATTGCTGTCGTCTTGGTGGGTACCTCTGATGAAGTAGCTATCACAGATGCCCACAAGAAGGATGATTTCCATCACCTCTCTCTCATACCTCGGGTGGAACTCGTTGCCATGAATGAAACAGATCCCAAGAGCATCATCACCCGCATCTGTGATATCATGTCTGAACGGAGGGTGCAAGGTGTGGTGTTTGCTGATGATACTGACCAGGAAGCTATTGCCCAGATCCTGGACTTCATTTCTGCCCAGACCCTCACACCCATTCTAGGAATCCATGGAGGCTCTTCTATGATAATGGCAGACAAGGTAAATTTTAAGTTATTGCGCTGTAAATTCTAAGGGTTGCTTTCCATCATGGTCCTTGATGATATCTAGTGATGTCAATGCTCCCATTATAGATGCCATAGGTTGGAGTTTATGTCAGTTCAGCAAATATTGTTTTTCTTATTATTCATTTAACAATGCAACAATTCACAAAATTACACCATAGACAGACAGACAGACAGACAGACAGACAGACAGACGGACGGACGGATGGACAGACAAAGACAGATGGAATTAGAGCAAGAGAAAATATGCCACTGATCTGAAAATTATCTAGAGAGAACTTTAAAGATCTTGATTTGTCCAAGTTTTACAAAGCTGCTGGGAAGCTATTGCTCATAAGTTTTGAGGATGCTTTATTTTTTAAAGAAAACATCTGAGATTATCTTCACATAATGTTTAACTTAAAAGATACGAATATATGAATTACAAGATTACTAATCAATGCAGAGCTGACTGAATTGATTAGAGGAGAAAAAACGACTTTTAAAACTAGAAGATATTACAGATAATTTAAATTCTTTTCATGACAGGGGGACTGAAAATTTACATATCATAGATCTGAATCTATGTAATCTAAATCATGGTGTGCTATGAACATATGTATATAAGTGTATTGTAGAAAGATTTGGTAAACTCCCTTGTTTGTGTTCTAATATAATTTTTGTCTTCTTTATTTTATTAATACTTCCAAATTAATTAGTGCTATTCTCTTATTACAACTGTAGTGACTAATCTGTTCATTGAGTAGGGCATCAGTTCTTACCTATTCTATTTCTGTGCTATAGTTTCCTTGGATTGAAATTTTTTGTGGTTAGGAATGATAATATAGTATAGTATTCCATTTCCCATTAGCACAACTAATATTGCCTCTTAAGATGGTAATGGTAATTCTAGGTATTGGCATGATTTTTTTGTATGAAGAATTGGCAAATCTGTAGACCCATAGAAGTAGGTAATGTCAACCGTCTCTCTTGGTCATATTCATAAGATCAAACATACTGCATATCCTCTCATGTTAGGCATAAATGGAAGATATACAGCCATGTTTCAACAGTCTGTGAAGTGTCTTACTGAGACACATCCTTTTTTTCTTCCCACATCAAATGGGTTACCCAGTTACTGGGCTATAAGAATGCTTTTCTTCCCCTCATTCCCTTTTGAGGTTTCAGTTTAGTTGTTTCTGTGGTGGCTAGAATTCCTGTTGGCTATTCAAGCTTTTTTCCCCCTTCCAAATAGTGGAAAAGTTGTACCAAGCCCAAAACATTTTGTCTCAAAAACTCATTTGGATTTGGGGTGAAGGAATTTATTTAAAGCATAATGATGAGAATAGTGGGATTAAAGCAATTAGAATGGTGGCATATGCAAATGGAAAACTTTCATTTTTTAAAAAAATGAAAACCTCCTATAGTAATTGAAATGGCAGCATTTGTGATCTCAATTACTAATGGAGGTAAAACACAGCTTTGTAGTTATCAATGGCTTTTATTTGTATTACTATGGTTTACTGACTCTGGAGAAGGACGTGGAGCTAAAGTTCTTGGGTCTTGGTTCAGATTTAATAAAAGAAACGTGTAAGTTGTTTGCTGGAAAGTTTTTATGTTACCACTGCACTTTAAATCAGGTTTACAGACTTTACAGATTAAGTATACAAACTGTCCAATTGTACATATAGAAGTCAAATATTTCCACCCCAGTTAAAGGAACCCAAGGACATTTTTCCTTTATTCAGTTTGCCTTTCACTTTGTTCTGTACAAGGTAATTTGACTGAGGACTCTAAGATTTATGTTTTCCGTATCTGTCCCCATTAATGTAAATGATTTCTGTAATACAGTGTGTTGCCTATTGAATCTGATTATAAATACTCACAGGGAATAAGGTCCAAAGGAAGATAGAATTGAAATTACATGCCTGCCATCATTTTTCAGGAGAGAAAAAATATATATATATATATAAATTGTTTTGATAGAATGAAATAGATGTATGTAGCATGGCAATGAAAGTAATACTGCTATGCTACTCTAGTGTATAAATATTAATTTCATAATCAGGAAATAATCTTGTTGTACTATAAAGACTAATTTTATTATGACATAAACTTTCTGTAAATTTACTTGTGAAAGTGCTGAAAGTTTCTTTGCTGTTTTTCTTGCAGCAGACTGACATAGCTAGTTATTTGGTAATTGTAGAAGGTGTCTAATTTTATGCTATATATTTTATTATGACTAAGCAAATGCACTTTCAGATTTAGAATGTAAAACAGTTATAAGTCTGCATTGCCTTTAGATATCCTGGGGTGTCAAACTGGCAGCCTGTGGGCCAGATGTGTTATGCACAGGCCATGCCCAGCCCAGCTCTGCGAATGGGGAGAACGTTGCAAAACATCATGTGATGGCAATGTGACATGGCACATTTGACACCTGTGATATAGCCAAACATTTTCAGAAAAATATCCTTAAAATAAAGATAAAAATCAGGCCAAGAAACAGGTAAAAGCACAAAGAGGGAAGAATGTATGTATGAAGGCAGTTAAGCTCTCAACTAACATAGCTCTTTGGTTTTTGTGATATTTATCAATATGGCTTTTTATATTTTATACTGTTATTGTTTTATTTGATTATTTTGTGCCTCCCAGTATTGCCTTTGTGCCTCCTAGTGAAATGGTGGCTAATAAATTGGATTAATAAATAATAAACTAAATAAATGCAGTGGAGTGAAGGTTACATAGGTAGCTTCCATGGAAAAGGTATCTAATATTTATTCCTTTAAGCTAATTTCTAGTGAAAATATATGTAAACCATTAAAAAGGGATTGAAATGCAAACATACAAAAATTCATTTACAGTAAAGCTAGGATGGATAGAGAGTAGGGAGCAAAGACTAGGCTCTCCTTAACCAGTTAGAAATGGTACAGTCCAAAACAACATTAAGCTGTTTGAATTGCATGTGGATATCTTTCTTTTAAAATGTTCAATATATATATATATTTCATTGTGAGACCCAGAAATGACATGATAGATAGAAACAGCATGCAGATGGTAACTTTTTATGGTTTAACTTGAAAAACAACCCTGAAGATTATGTTGCAGAGATTTTCACAGAAGGAATGAGGGTGGACTCAGAGGGACTCTGACTCCCTTTATCCTGTGCCTAATGTTTGTTTATCTTGTTGTTATCTCTTAAGATACTAAGATTTGTTCCCCATATCGTATCGTGTCTTCATATAAGAGATATCAAAGACATGCTGTACCAGGTTTTTTTAGAGTGTATCCCCTAAATTAGTTAAGTATCTAAAGAGAAGTCTGATTTCCAAATTAGTTCATAAAAAGTCTCAACCTTTTTGCTGCATATTTAATGTGCAGCAAAATATTTCTGTGAGCATTTGCTTCATTGTTTCCCAAGTTGTGAAACATTTTAACTTTGACGGTCAGAAGAAGAAACAATGAAATGGTTCATTGCTGGATTTTTCTATTTTCTAAAGCCCAGGGGAGAAGCTATCTGGTTCAGAGAAAGACAAATACAACTTTGAAAAAAATCTGCTGAGTTTTAAACTGGCAATATTTTATATACCGGTACTAGTTGTACTACTGTAAATAGGAAAACTACCCAGGAAATGCAAAATAAGAGCAACTCCAGCATGGATGTCAAACTCGCAGCATCATGTTGCTGTCAAATGTTATAGTGTGACTTTTTCCCCATTTGTGGAGCTGGGGTGGGTGTGACCTGCACCTGATGCCTCGGGCCTGCGGCTGTCAGTTTGACACCCCTGATTACTACAGTATTGACTCAATTGAGGGGATGTTCTACCTCTGTGAAGTAGCCAATGAACGGCTGTGGTTATGTGATGACCTAGGGCATGGTACAAAAAAAATCACACAAACAACTGGCATTTCAAACCGCCCCTTTATTGCTCCAAAATTCCTCAAACACTCCCACATTTCTGGCAAGTCTTGAACAGAATGATAACAAAGCCCCAGACAAAACCTCAAGCACCTTCTGGCTGCAATTAGTTCAGTCCAGAGTTGTCTGCACCAAGGCTGCTCAGCAATAAATCCAAAGGTATTTGGCAAATCAAGGGCAAATCAAAGATTTCAAGGAACAAAAGATCCAGGTAATTAGTCCAGAACGTCCACCGGAATTCAAGGACTCTTGGCCAGAGCCAAACATCAGCATGCACATTTCAGAAACTCAGCGTTTGTTCCTGACAAATGTCCCTCCCCACAGCATCTCCTTAAGTCTCATTCCTTCGGTGTGCCTTGTGAAGATGGGAGGGGCATTCTCCTCACATGTAGACTGCTCTGTCTGTGCTGATCACGCCTCATCTCCACTTGCTGAGCCCTTGGATCAGGATGGGGTGGTCCTAGCTCCTTGCCTGAGCTCTGCCCTCATGTTCCTCCTGCTCTCTTCCTCCCTGCCTGCAGGCCTTACTACTTCAGAAAGACCTTCCTGGACTCACAGTCCTTCCCCAGTTTCCTTCAAGGCCAGTGGAGCTGCCCTCTCAATGTCTGGAAGTTCTTGTTCCAACTCTTCTTTCCCCGAGATTCAGTCTCCCACGGAGGCATGACAGGTTAGCTTGTAAGGGAGTAGACTGCTGTAGCCATAAAAGATAGAAGCACCTGAGGTGACATAGTAGGAAAAGAGTACTTTAGAACTCTAACAGGAAAGCATGCTGAATGTTGCCTTCATGATGAGTAGAGGGTAAATAGAGGGTAACACCATCTGTTCCTATCTTAAATAATGGTTGTGGGTCTGTTCTGGCACAAGGCAATGAGGATAAACCCAAGAAGAGTGAAATCAACAATGCCTAATTAATAGCTACTGGTTGGCTACAGACAAATGTAATTGACCAATTAGCAGCTATATGCCTGCATGGTTGGTGCTTGACCCTCACTGTCTGCCTGTGCTTGATTGATAATCACATCGATACTTTTTGTCATTGCTGGATTGTTTCATCTATTTATTTATGCTATATCATTGTTGTGGGATTATAAATTC
Source organism: Mimophis mahfalensis (assembly GCA_032468015.1). Classification (NCBI taxonomy): domain Eukaryota; kingdom Metazoa; phylum Chordata; class Lepidosauria; order Squamata; genus Mimophis; species Mimophis mahfalensis. The sequence continues at coordinate 7,592 of JANHFR010007953.1, read as the reverse complement.
ATCCTCAGGTCAAGGTCTGAAAAATAAGGGTGGAATGAATTATGGTCCAAATAAATTATAAACAAGATACCTTCCAACTTGTTTTCCTTTCAATGTCATTGTTCATATCTTAGATTTTTCATGTGAGTAGCTGGAATTTGGAAGTACATATTCTTTTTCAAGATAGCTTGCTACTGAAGTGAAATGTTGTGCTTCTAAAACTGTGCAGCAGACAAATATTCCTTGGCAGGTGGGAAAATTCTTTTGAATATTTGTTTATTTTGCAACCATTAACGATTACTTGGGAATAAGCAATCTTTATGTTACCCTATAAAATCCTTCCACTGAATGATTAAAAATTAAGTAAGTAAAAATAGTGAAAACTAAAGTTGATGTAATCTGATTGGCTGTATTATGGGGTCTTTTAAATAAGTTTTCCTTCCCTTGAGCACTGCACACTACATCTTAGAGATGGTTTACAAGGTTAAATGGCTTCTGACTTCATTTTCTAGCTTATTTCACATTTAGAAGGTTGGTCAATAGTTGAAGTGAGTAACAACATTTTAAAGCTAGCTGCTGAAATGGATGCAGCATGGCATTTTAGCTGTTGGATGGTTTATGTCTTTTATTAATTGTTCATTATAGCTACTTTTGTGTCACTCAGGGTGCCCAAGCAGAATTAAATCTAATAAAATACAATAAACATTCCAATAAATAAATAAAAACCCAAGAGACGCAATAAGAGAACAAACTAAAACTTGCCTTTCTGTAAAATAAATGTTGATAAGAAAATGTGTACCCAAACAGAGGAAGGCTAGTAGAGAGGATCAAATATAGCTTTCTAGGTCAGAAACTTTCACAATTTAGGTGCAGTCATTATTTATTACCTCAAGAGAACAAGAACGGAAGTAGGTTCCAGACAATGGGGATGCATGCAAGTATCCATGTGACTGAAGATACCTATCCATTAAAAACAATCATGGTTCTGCAGTTTCTTAAAGTCTGTCTTCAGCTGAAGAGTAGTAGTGTTTGCAGATATGCTCCCTCTGTCTTTCATTATGCATATCAATTAAAGAGTCATTGGTTCACCCCTTCCTCAAAAGCCATTGGTAGATACAACTATATTGGATAATTTCTATTTAGTGCCCAGTCTTCTATTTTTAGGGTTGGTTATTGAGAAGATGGTTATGGAACAGCTTCAAAGGATCATGGATGAAATGGATTGTATGGAATTCTACCAATTGGGTTTCAAACCTGGGTATGATATTGAAACAACATTGGCTGCACTACTGGACTACCTCAGGTATGAGCAAGATAGGAGCTGTATTTCCATTCTTTGCTGTTGAGTTTGGAATGGGGAACAGCATGCTTCAGCTCAACCTAGCGAGACTTTGTGTTTTGGAAACTTCCAGCAAGATAAGACACGAACAGAATCACTTAATTCACCAGGAGCGGAGATGTATAACTAAGTATCCTCATAATACTAGCAATACCTCACCCCATGGCAGCAAATGATCTTCCCCCAACTTCACATAGATGTTTAACAGAGGCAGGAGCAGAGGAAATGAACCCTCCAGGATCTTGCAAAGCAGGAGTAGAGGGCAGAACCTCTTGCTCCAAATTAACACTGATATCTTGTTCTGGGTAGGTAGCGCTGCTCCAAACAGGCCTTGTGAGAAATCTCCTTCACTCACAACTCCTAATTGAAGAGCAAATGACAGTGGTAACCAGGAAGGCCTTTGCACCAGTTGCACCCATTCTTGAATCTGGCCAGTCTAATCTCAGTCATTCATGCCTTGGTCACCTTCCAAATGGATTACTGTAATGTGCTCTATATACTGTGAGACTGAGGAGCATTCAGAAGCTGCAGGTGGCACAAAATGTGGTGATGGGTAGTTATGTGTCTTTCTTATTCAGCACATTACATTTCTGCTCTGTGAACTAGATTGGCTGTCACTATGCTTCTGAGTTCAGTTCAAGGATCTATGAACTATAAACCTCTACATGGCATGAGACTGGGTTATTTGAGGGACTGCCTCTCCCCTGTTACATCTACCCATTCCATTAGGTCCAATGTGTCTGTGTCCCATTTGTTAAGGCATGTTGTCTGATGGGAGCCTTTTTCTGTCATGGTACCCATCACCCCTTGGAACATAATCCCTCTGGAGATTACATTGATCCTGACCTTACTGGCCTTTTAAAGGCTGGTTTTGACAACCAAATTTGGTCATCCAATTGTAGTGTAGAATGAGTGGTCATATTGAGTGCTGTAAATATTTTGTATCTCAGTAGTAGATTATATTTTTTTAATGGTTTTAACATGTTTATACCTTTATTAGCTTTTTCTTTGTAATTTTCTCATTTTTCGGAGATGTTTTAATTATTTTAAGCTACCCAGAGTCATGTATGTGAGATTGGTGGCTTTATAAATTGAATGAATGAATGAGCAACCGAGCAAGGAAACAAACAAGGAAGGAGACAAGAAAGCAAGCAAGCAAGCAAGCATCTTCTCAAAGTTCTTCCTTAAGGGAGCTCAGTTCTACTAGTCTGACATTCACTCTTTGTGGCTAAAGAAAGAAAAGTCATAAAGTACAATCCCTAGTCAGTAGGAAGACTGTCCATGTGTCATGTGTATCAACATATCCTGCAAATTGCAATTATAATTTTATAGTTTTGCATTTTCAGGAGAATAGATTAATTATGATTCTTAATTTGGAGTTGTGGGGATGCAGTGGCTCAAGTGGCTAAGGCGCTGAGCTTGTCGATCAGAAAGGTCGGCAGTTCAGTGGTTCGAATCCCGAGTACTGCATAACGGAGTGAGCTCCCG
>JANHFR010007946.1:342411-352733 GCA_032468015.1 Mimophis mahfalensis | reverse complement strand
CCAGAGCCGTATACAGGGTATTAAGCCTTACATAACATCCATACTCTTAATCAAAATCTATAAAATCAATTATTAATTAAAAAAAACCTAGAAACTTCTTACGTTGAGGAATAGAAACAAAAAAAAGTCACACACGGGTGTCGGGTTCATACGGGATTGGGTAGAGCACACTGGGGGTGGGGATTTCTGTTGCCGCTTACTTTAAAAAGGTGAAAGTAACCAAGTTTCTTTGACGCCGTTTTTGTTTCTTTTTGATCGTCAAGTGTGCTATTCTGTACCAGTAAAGGACTAATTAAAATGACAATTGGAACCTCCTATTTGGCATCCGTGTCTGTTTTAGTCTCACCGAGAACGGGACAAGCCAGCTCTGACATACTGACACTGTAATCTGCCATGCAATTTTGTAAAAATTAAGAACGAAAAATAGATTCAACTCAATTAGATGCACAGCCAATGATGTCCAGAGACCATAACCTAGGTAGCAATGTCCAATGGATGAGCATGTCACATGCTGCTGTCAAATCCAAATGAATCAGCACTGATGTAGAGCATTGGGATGCTGCTACTAGAATATCATCCAGACTTGAGAGACTGCTGTCTCAGTTTGCCTGAACTTCTGATCGATTTGGTTCAAGAAGAATAGGACAAATGACAAATCAATTGTAAGAGGGTGACTTTGTCAAGGACTTTAGATGAAAAAGGAAGCAAAAACGGCAATCAGTAACTTGATCAAAGAGGACCCAAAGAGGTTTCTTCAAAAACAGAAAAGGAAGATTATGCTTAAATGAGTCTGGAAAACTTAAGCTGGTTACAAAATAGCTCGCCGGGTGAGTAATCTAAGATTAGCGATAGTTGTATACTATACTTCAGTTGTATGCTATAATGGAAGTACCAGAGAGGAATTTGGAAAATACCATGCAACCATTATGCCTTGGGTATGAGGCAAGCAAGGAGGAGATGAAAGAATACAAGAAAAGTGTTTGAGCCTTTTGGAAGCCCAATAATAAATACATTCCAGCTGTGTATATAATGATTGGAATCACCCTGGTGTTAATTGCTGTAATGGTATTTCCTCCATTGAGTCTGAACTTTAAGATCTTCTTCATTCTCGTGATGTATTCACATCTAACCTTCTTGATTTCAGTGTGCTTGATGGACTGAAGCAGAACTAAAAGCCCTGGATAGGAAGACCATAAAAATAATGACAATGAATCATGCCCTTCATCCATGTAATGATGTTGACAGACTCTACTTACCAAGGAAAATAGGTGAGCATGGAATGTTGCAATACACCAGACAAATGAAGAAGAAAAAAAGGCATTGGGAGAATACCTGAAGGACAGTGAAGGAAGATGTACTGAAGCTAGTATATCACGAAGGCGTTCTGAATACTGGGGAGAGACCAAACTAGTGTACAAGAAAGACCAAATGAAGAATAGAAAATAGGCATGGCAAAGGAAGGCAAATTATTACATGGCCAGTACATGAAAAACAACAGACAAAGCAGATAACAACAAAAGCTGGCAATAGTGAAGAGAAGGAAAACTGACAGGGAAGTGTTTTGGTATTTTTGTTCCCCTTGGGCTTGTTGATTGTCTCTTATGCATAGTATGTAGATATTGTTAATGTCTATGTGACTATTGATAGTTAATTTGTCTAGAAGCTACCAGGCTTCTAGAAATTCACTAGTGTTTTGGGGCTTGGTTTGGTCTAAGTTGGTCACAGTTTCCCAGTTGAAACTATGGTTAAATCTGCCCTTGTGTTATGAAATGAAAGAGTTTTCATTATGTCTTCTTGTTCTGCCAGTCTTCTGCCTGTTTGTCCTATGTAGTAGCAGGCATTACGCTGTATGTTGTAGATCAGTAGTTCTCAACCTTCCTAATGCCGCGACCCTTTAATTCAGTTCCTCATGTTGTGGTGACCCCCAGCCATAAAATTATTTTCACATACACCTGTATTTGTATTGAAATATGTTTTTTCTGATGGCCTAAGTGACCCCTGTGAAAGAGTCATTCAACCCCCAAAGGGGTCACGACCCACAGGTTGAGAACCACTGTTGTAGATGACTCCTGCTTTTCTTTAGCCCCAGAAAGAAAAGATCACCATTAGTCATTTGCAAAAGGCGGATTTACTTGGAATGATACCTCTAACACCATGAAACATCTGCCTATGCCAGGTCCTGCCAAATCAAGTCTAAACATCTGGCTGACTGTATGATCAACCTTAATAATTGGAACTGCCTATATTCTTAGATGCTATTTTAATAATCTTTAGAACTTGAATTATTAAGTTTCCACTAGTCTCAGACTATGAATATAACTGCAAATTATCCACACATAATTATACTTAACAATACACTAGGGGCTATACTAAAAGATCTTGGGTGGCACCAGTGGTGTGTTTCAACTAGTCTTACAGCAAGTTTGGTGATCACACACTTTGTGCGCGTGCATATTCCTTTAACCAATAGCGATACTCTTGCAGTTCTGGTGAGTGAACCAAGCTGACGGGCAGCAATCGCACTGCTGTGCCAATCAGCTGGGCTTCAAAAGGCATAGAATAGCACAGGAGCGGTTGGGCGGTCCCAACTGTAGAACCGGTTTGCCCTACTGCCACAAATAGAACTATTGGTTTGCCCAAATCAGGCCGAACTAGTAGAAACCCACCCCTGGGTGGCACTTAGAAAATCTGTGCATTGAGAAAATTTCTCTCAGTTCCAAAGGCTACAGTGCTTGGATCCGCACATGCACAACATCAATACATTACAAAATTCTAGGTTCTTGTGAAGGCTGACACCAACTAAGGAACTGGTAGTTGTGACTTCACATTGTTTTGAGCAGATAATAATAGTAATAGGTAGATAAAAATGCCAAATCTAGTCTAAACATCTGGATGACAGTGCAACCAACCATAAGATATTAAACTTGTCATATTTGGATAACCTGTATAGCTTGATCCTCAGCTGAGTCTGCAACTATATATTGAAACGATGAAGGAAAATATGGTCAGAATAGGACTCTTAGTTCCATGTATGGAGAACTTTTTGGTATTCAGCACTCAGAGATTCCCACTTTTCATACATTCTCATTAGCTGTATATGAAGGATAACAATAGCAATAGCAATAGTACTTAGACTTATATACAGCTTCGTAATGCTTTATAGCCTTCTCTAAGCAGTTTACAGAGTCTGCATATCACCCCCCCCAATCTGGGTCCTCATTTTACTGACCTTGAAAGGATGGAAGGCTGACTCAACCTTGAGCTGGTCAGGATCGAACTGTTGACAGTGAGCAGAGTCATCCTGCAATATGCATAGTAACTGCTGTGTCACCACAGTATTGGTACTGTAATATGTACTATGCAATATGTACTATGTAATAAGTGAAATACATACCATACAGTACTATAGTATATATAAATTACTGTCCTAGAAATCAAAATATACAGCTCTCCATCATAATTTTGTGTGTGTGTGTGTGTGTGTGTGCACGTGTGTGTGTGTGTGTGTGTGTGTGTGTGTGTGTGTGATTCAGGTTACTAAACATGTGAATTGTGACCATTCACAACAATGTACAAGCATCTGGGGATCATCACAGAAGTATTGCTTTTTCCAAGGCCTTTCATGAAATCCTGACATATGACAAAGAAGCTGTGTTTGGCCAGATGTCTGCGTTCTGCTGCAGCATCAAGGTGGAACATTAGATAAAGAGCCTTGCATGCATTTTAGCCAAGTCTCCAGTCTGAGGACTGCAATGACAAATTCTCACCTCCTATAACCAGCACTAAACTTCCTTGAAAGGCCCCTCGTATTGAGCTTAGCACACCACAAGTCCGCTGAGTTTATGGTTGGCTTGCAGCTGGTATGGCTGCCAAGCCTATGAATAAATTGCTCCTCTCCTAGCCTGTCCAGAATATTGTTACAGTGCCTTTGGGGCCTCTCAAAGCCTCGCTTTGCATGCTCTGGCACAGCGATTTCCGATGCCATGCAAATCTTTCCATATGCTTGACAGCTCCTTGGGGTGTATTTCCTTTCACAATATTGGCAAATTTTCCTTGTTGCAAATTTGCCTGTGTATTTAGGGATTATTTTGATTGCTTCTACATTTTCAGCCATCTTTTCCTCATCACTGCCTAATCTGGCAAATACATTTAGCTCCTTGTCCTATCATTCTTCCCTGGAATGAATGGAAATGGAGGCCCTTTGTATCTCAAAGACGACAGCTATGAGATTCCCACAGACAACGTGAGGTATTAGGAAAAGACCCTGCCTAGAGAAACACACCAATAGCTGTTACAAACTCAAGAAAGTTCTTTAGAGTCTTTCTAACAGAAAGTATTTGTTGATAGTATTGGCACTGGAAAAACACAACATCAGTGTCAGATGGATTTAAGAAAGTTGTTGTTGTTAGTTGCGAAGTTGTGTCCGACCCATCGTGACCCTATGCACAATGTTCCTCCAGGCCTTCCTGTCCTCTACCATCCCCCAGGGTCCATTTAAGCTCACACCGACTGCTTCAGTGACTCCATCCAGCCACCTCATTCTCTGTCGTCCTCTTCTTCTTTTGCCCTCAGTTTTTCCCAGCATTAGGCTCTTCTCCAGTGAGTCCTTTCTTCTCATTTAAGAAAGTACTTGAAAATAAAGTGGCAAAACTCTGTAAGGTAAATTGTCTCTGGTTCTATGGAGGCATTCAATTCAAGAAAGAAGTATGTGGTGAAAGAAGTATGTGGTGGTAGTTTGGGGACCCATGCTCTTGCCGTCATCTTATTCTCCAGTTTGTCTTCTTTTCATATGTCTATGGAAATTCCCAGTCATCCAGGTCATGAAGGTCCCACACCCATTTGCACTATTCAGGTGACCCTGGGGGCTCACATAAACCTCCAGGTGGCCTCAGGGATTCTCAGAATGAGTGCTAATGACCAGATGACTGCCAAGAATACAACCCCTTCCATCCTCCACCATTCAGTCAGAACTGAAGAAGCTTCTTGGATGAGTAGTAAAATGTCTTCAGGGGAAAACAAAATCCTTTTTAAAAAGCATCTGTGGGACTTCAATTCTTCAGAGTGGAGGCTGCTGTGAGCATGATAGTTTTGCAAGCATGTAGGATTCTGAACAATCCCTCCATGCTGTTATTACCTTGTGGCCCAACTATTGGCATCAATCAACGCTTCAACTCATAGACCCTTTATAAAGTTGCAGATTGAACCAACTCTATATTTTCCTTAATTTTGATCTTTAGTTCCTTCTAATAATGTCCCAGAACTTGATTTCTTTTCATTTTTTTCTTTGCCCCTTCTGACCAACATTCTTCAAAACTTTAACAAGCTTCCTTTGTGAATCCTACATAAGAAAATGATCCAGGTCACCCTCTTGGTTTGTTATTTGTAATTTCCCTTTTAATTATTAAGATATCACCTTGTTTCTTTTGTATATCCAGTGGTATCCTCTTTTTCCCTGTCATTCAAATCAGCCTCAATCTTGTCAAGTTAAACTTGTTCCTCTTCCATAACATCTTTTAAATAGCCTACCTATAGGGGCACATACTCTAAAATTAAGTTATGGGACTGTTGTTTAAAAAATATGCTTCATTATGTCCAAAGTTAAAATATTCTGCTTCATTCTGCATTTGAAAGTTGAGTTTGAATGTTCTTTTTTTTCAATTATAATCTTTATTTCCTTCTGGATCACTTAGCGTCCCTTATTATTGTTTTAACAAAAGAATTAAAAACAAAAGCATTTTCTCATGGGAATGATACTTTATAATTAATTCCAAAATCTTATTTCAAATTTAGCTGGACCTTAGTCAAAATTAAAGCTTTAATCACCCCTTTGCTGTTTATTTCATTTTTTAAAAAGCCCTTAAATCTGTATTATTTTAAACTTGTACTCAAAACTTCTTTTGCTAAGGATTGAAAAAACCTCACCTGGTGCTGTAAAACCTGTTGTGTGTGTGTGTGTGTGTGTGTGTGTGTGTGTACACACACACTCATACAAGTTACTGTTCTTAAGGTTATTAGGTAAAGGTAAAGGTTCCTGTCACACATATGTGCTAGTTGTTCCCGACTCTAGGGGGCTGTGCTCATCTCCATTTCAAAGCTGAAGAGCCAGCGCTGTCCAAAGACATCTCCATGGTCATGTGGCCGGCATGACTAAATGCCAAAGGCGCATGGAATGCTGTTACCTTCCCACCAAGGTGGTCCCTATTTTTCTACTTGTATTTTTACATGCTTTCAAACTGCTAGGTTGGCAGAAGCTGGGACAAGTAACAGGAGCTCACTCCATTATGTAGCGCTTGGGATTTGAACCACTGAACTGCCGACCTTTCTGATCGACAAGCTCAAAGTCTTAGCCACTGAGCCACTGCATCCCCTCTTAAGGTTATTAGTGAACCATATTTTCTTTTCTGCTTCTATTATTTTTTGTGAGGAGCTGAGCTCTTTTTGTTTTCCTTATTAAGTTTTGGAAGGGTTCCTTCTCTTCTTTATTAAAGAAAATGTGCAGATTTTTGAAGGGATATTTCACTTCAGTCGAGGTTCAAGGGAACTCCTCCTCCAAGCAAAACTACAAAGTGAGCTAGCTTCCCTCCTTTTTGGAATGACTGACGTCATTATTCTAGAAGAGTCCATCAATTAAAAAAAAAAAACTGGCCTTGTTCAATATTTCCTGAAATGAGGAACATCAAGCCACGGAGTGTTTCTTGTGCTATACGTAGGAGGGCACTCATTTCTTATTCTAATTCTTCATGGAGGGATTGAGAGAAAGGCTGAAAATGAAATCTATTCTTATTGGGGGGGGGGAGGAATCTCCTTTTTATTTAAATTTCATTTAAGATCATTGTATATTTTGTGGAAGAATCGCGAATGTCTGCCTTTTAGTGCTGAGAGAAAACCACTGGTTTTTAGATAGTGGGATAATAAAACTTTACTGTGGTTTTTTCTTGATCTGAGATCAGAGTGTAGGTTTCAGGTAGAATGGCAATGAAAAGGTAGAGCAGTGGTCAAGTGGGATCCAAGGAAAAACAATGTTTCTCTGTTTTGTTTCATTTAGTAACAAATATTTTGCTACCTGGGGACAGGAATGCTTCATAGCTCGATGGTATATAAAACTTTAAGTAAAATATTGGGTCTGGTTTCAGTATAAGACTAGGTGTACATCTAGGATATATTTGTAAATGAATTTCAAGATAGAAGAGAAAGAGATGAGGAGAAGGAGAGAAAGAGAGACAGAAAGGGAAAGAGAGGCATTTTTAAAGCTATATACCTCATCTTCCTATGAATTGCAAAATGCTGCATCCTGTGGGATTTCCACAAGATCCTGGTCATTTTTATAAGGGTCAGAAAGTCAACAATGGTAGATTTTTCCAATACCTGGGGGGAAAAAAATCCAAAATAATCCAATAGTCTGTATAGTAAATACTTCACGGAAGCATTACAACACCTGTAATGGTAGCAACCACAATTACCTGTATTTTTCGGACCATAAGACGCACTTGACCATAAGACACACCCAGTTTTTAGAGCAGGAATACAAGAAAAAAATATTCTGAACCAAATAGTACCGGTATACTAAAATATTTAGCTCCGTCATTCTGAGAGTGCTTGCCCCCACTCGTGCACGCGCTGGACAGCATTCAGACCACAAGACACTCCCTCATTTTCCCCACACACACACTTTTGGGGGGGGGGGGGAAAGTGAGTCTTATGGTCCAAAATTTATGGTATATGTGGATGTTTAGGGAATTAAAATCCCAGGTAGATGGATGGATGGATTGATGGATTAACGTCAGGAGTGGTCAACCTACTACATCCATAAAAATGTTCACACTTTCTGAATAACACCGTTGGCCTCCCATGAACCCCTTCAATGAAAGTTGCTGAAAAAGATGGCATGCTTTGTATTTGCAGAAATCAAAGAAAAGCTACAATGCAAACCCTAACACAGACTGAACATGATTTTATGGAGTAAAGGCAAAACACACTGTTTTCCAAAATACAAAAAAAATAAAAAATAAAAAATAAAAAATAAAAAAAAAAAACCAGGGAAAAATATTTCTGCTCATATATATGATATTATCTTAGTCAATTGCTGGAACTGTAGCCTATATAGCCACTAAAAGTTTGCCCTCCTTGTATATATACTCCCATGTAACACCTCTTCTCTGCGAGCTGCACTGGCTTCCAGTTGCCCTCTGGGTGAGATTCAAGGTGCTGGTGCTAACCTATAAAGCCTGAATGACTTGGGTCCGGAATATTTAAGGGGACACCTACTGCCAGCTTCCACTGCCCGGTCTGCACGCACAGGGAGGGCCTTCTCTGAGTGCCACCAGTCTTGGAGTGTCATCAGGCGGCACCTAGGGGGAGAGCTTTCCCCATAGGAGCTCCCACTTGGTGGAACCAACTATCACTAGACCTATGGACGGCCCCTGACCTCTGCTCATTCCGAAAGGAACTAAAAACCTGGCTCTTCACATTAGCCGGCCTGGATTGAGGGATAAAGGGTATTTTATTTTCTCTTATATATCCGGACATACTGGACCTAATTTATTTTAATTTATTTTAATTTATTTTATCTATTTTTATTCTGTATTCTATTTAATGCCCTTGTACACCGCCCTGAGTCCATACTGGAATAGGGCGGTATATAAATTTAATAAATGAATGAATGAATGAATGAATGAATGAATGAATGAATAAATAAATAAATAAATAAATTCTGCCTGCCAGCAAACCCCCACCTGCCATCACACGGATGACATTACACAGCCGGGTCATGAAACGTCTGCAAGAAAACCACCAAATTCAGAGACCACTAAAAAAAAAACAACCTCCAGAGTTTGGGAAACTCGGCCAAGGCAGGGTGTAGTTTAATAATAAGGTTTGGCGTTAAATGAACAGAACCAGGTTTAAGCTCCGTGGCTGTCATCAACCAGGTGGGCTGAATTCCAGAGTAGCCGCCTATTCCGGGCCCGGTTCTTTCAAGACACACTAGGGGGGACGTGATAGCAGCTTTCCAGTCGTTGAGGGGCTGCCCCAAAGAAGAGGCAGCCAAGCTATTCTCCAAAGCCCCGGAAGAAGCAACGCATGAAAACTCATCACGGAGAGAGAAGCAACCTGGAATGAAGGAGAAACTTCCTAACAGGGAGGACAATTAACCTGTGGAACAGCTTGCCACAAGAAGCTGAAGATGCTCCAACACAGGCAGTTTTAAAGGTCACGCATCTGAAATGGTATAGGTTCTCCTGCTTGAGCAGGGGGCTGGACTAGAAGACCTCCAGGGTCCCTCCCGATTGGATGGTTGTAAAGAGAGGCTGAATCCCACCAGGTTGGGTGGGGGGGATCCCAACCCTCCTCTTAATCTCCGCTTTTTCAGGCGAGAATTAAAAACCCATCTCTTTCGGATGGCAGGCCTGGGTTGAAGGAGGGTTTTTAATGGGGTTTTAATTGTTTCGGGGCTATATTTTCTCTTTAATATTCTTTTTAACTTTTGTATTGCATATTTTAACTGCCCTGTACACCGCCCTGAGTCCCTCGGGAGAAGGGTGGTATAGAAATTTAATAAATAAATATAGAAATTTAATAATAAATAAATAATTTCCAAAGTCAGATAAAAAGTCCAAAAACAAAAACAACAACCCCCCCCCCAAGCTGCAACTTTTGGGGTCAGAAGTCACCTAAGAGAGGCACCGTAGTTTAGAACAGTGTTTCTCAACCTGGCCAACTTGAAGATGGGTGGACTCCAACTCCCAGAATTCCCCAGTCAGCCAGGCTCTCTGAGTTGTGGGAGACACACTAAACAGCTTTGGCCGGCTCCCCGTGTCCGTGGAAAGCCCAAACCACAACCGCTCAGGGATTCCCCACAGGCGTCCGTGCCAAGGCCACTTCCTCCCCCCGCTCTGTGTCTGCCAGAAGTTGGATTCTCTTTCTAACTCGGAAACAGGGGAAGCCAACATCATCATCATCATCATCATCATCATCATCATCATCATTATTATTATTATTATTATTATTATTATTATTAGCTGATAACCCAGCATTGCCTGGCTATAGTACAGCCTGACAATGTTAGTAGCTGTATATGTCATGCTGTTCCTTTCATTTCCCTCCTACCCCTTTCCTTTCCCCTTTCCCCTTTCCTTTCCTTCCCTTCCTCCTTTCCTTCCTCCTTCTCTTCCCTTTAATTCCCTTCCCTCTTCCTCCTTTCCTTTCCTTTCCTTTCCTTTCCTTTCCTTTCCTTTCCTTTCCTTCTTTTTTCCTTTCCTTTCCTTTCCTTTCCTTTCCTTTCCTTTCCTTTCCTTTCCTTTCCTTTCCTTTTTCCCTTCCCTTCC
>JANHFR010007946.1:188511-198511 GCA_032468015.1 Mimophis mahfalensis | reverse complement strand
AATTTTGCATTATTATTTTTTTACTACTGCTTGGCATTTTATTCTGTTTCTATTCTAACTAGACCTGGGATCAGCTTAGGATGACTACATAGCTTAAGTAACAGAAGACATTCCTCCATTTAAAACAGTCCATTTGTAATCAAGTTTCAAGATGAGGAGCCATAGACAGGAAGGGAGAACAAGGCATTCAACATTTCAACCAATGGTAAGACTTTTGACCACTGGTGAACGAAACTGTGTTGGCCTCAATTCATCAAAAGCGATTTCATACAATGGAATAGTGTTTGGCTGAGGGCTATCCCAAGAAGGAACAAACTAAGGGTTAATTCACTTTGGTGAATTCACATATTTAATAGTTATTTTCATTCAAGATAGCTAAATAGTAACTCAGCTTTCACATTGTGCAGCAGTTTGGAGGCGTGAGAAAATTTGCAATTTTTGTTTGCTTGTTTGTTTGTTTGCATGTACACTCAATAGCTTTTCTCTTCAGAGTACTGCAGCATAGTAGTGTTGGATAGCAACTCTCAGAATTGTTAATATACTGTTCAATGACTAGCTGTGGTGCCTGGCATGTCTTCCCCACCTCCAGCAGTTGATTACTGTCCTGGCAGCCTTTTTTGTTCTCAGCTGCTGGGAATCTATGTTCTCTGCTGGTTCTTTTTTTTTTTTATAAACTTGTGAGTCATCCAAGGATGATCTGTTCAGCCAATGAACTATCTTAGAAGCTTATTTTCCATTTAATCCTTGTGTTTATAGCTGGCACCTTTTAAATTTCTGTCCACTTTGCTTCCCTCTATCCCACCCTTAGAATTTCAAAACTCGCCTTTCCTTTCCTTTCCTTTCCTTTCCTTTCCTTTCCTTTCCTTTCCTTTCCTTTCCTTTCCTTTCCTTTCCTTTCCTTTTTTTTTTTTTTTAAAGTTGCACAAAGAAGCATTGCTAAGATTTCTACTGGTTTCTATGAAGTTGAATCATCCGGTTCTTTTTTTTGCTGCAGGGTTTCTGTGGATCCATAACGAACAAGGAATGAAAGAACAATCTGTTGCCTCTTGTTTTGATTATAATGGTACCATAAGAGAAAAAGAATTTTCAAAAGGGTCTGTGTTAGTTCGAAAGACATCATTTGGGATGGGGAGGTGGAGGCACCCATGAGGTTTGCAAACATCTGGGAAAGCAAAAGAAAGGCATGGAGATTAGTGAAAAAAGACAGGCACTGGTAGACCAGTCCATATAAGAGTCAGCTAGTGAGGCTTTCCTTCCCTGCATGGATGAAAAGGATGAGACAGCCTTCCAGAAAAATACGACTCTTCCATATGATGTTGTATTGAAGAGCATCTGCTTTTATTCAGACTTAATCACGACATCTGAGGCATAACCTTAGATCCTTTGTGTGTTAGGGCCAGTGGTGGGATTCAGATTTTTTAACTACTAGTTCTGTGGGCATGGCTTAGTGGGCGTGGCTATGCTGTTGGCCAATCAGAGGTGTTATATGCTAGTGTCAGCCAATCAGAGGTGGTATTTGCCGGTTCTCCAAACCAGTCAAAATTATTGCTACCAGTTCTCCAGAACCTGTCGGAACTGGCTGAATACCACCTCTGGTTGGGGCATACCAATAAAACAAGGCAACATCCTAAAGGCTCTGAAATTTTAAAATCATGTGTGGCTAATCATGATATTGGTTGCTCCAGAAGAATTAAAAATATCCATAATGTTCTTTGAAGAAGCTATGTTGGTTGTTTCTTATCAGCAATATTTGTTCACTTTTCATCATTATTTGAGATAAAAATTAGGTTGATGGGAGAGATATTTTTTTTTCTGGAACCTTCTGGATCAATTTTAAAAATTGAAATGGTTTTGACCACCTTCAAGTTTTCCAGGAATAGGCCTGGTTTTAAAAAAAAAATGAGCCTGAAGATGGTAAATGAGATTTTACCAAAACGCTGCTACAACTTTAAAAGCACAACTATGAAGACGTGGGAAAATACCTGAACAAAGCATAATGCCATACACATAAATACCCACTAAAACATAAGAAAACATACACATGCGCACACACACACATACACACACACACACACACATACACACATATATATGCACACATATATATGTATATATTGGCTAAATGACAAAATGACGATCAAGCCAAAAATGGAGGAAAATGGAGGAACAGGGAGTAGAGATTTACAAAATTGTGGTGCTGTGGTACAAGTGGTGCTTGCTATTTTTACATCACATAGCTCTGTTACCTCTTCTCAGCTTATCCAGAGCTATCATTGTTTCAAACTATTGTTTCTACAGGCTGTAGTGGTGAACACCATAATAATATATGCTATTCACTAGGAAATTCTTAATTCTCCCTGACCTTTTCCTTATCAGAGAAATACTGTCCACAATTGTGAAACTAACAGTTGTATACCTCATGCCACTAGAAGAGAGACTGAAGGAGCTAAACATGCTTAACCATGAAGACCAGGAATCAATACGATAGCAACTTACAGTACCTGAATGGATGTCACACAGAAGCGGTTCAACAACTTTTCTGTATCATTCCAGAAGGCAGGACATGGAACAACAGATTTAAGTTACAGCGAGGCAGATTTCAATTGAATGTCAAGAATATCTTCCTGGCAGCAAGAACATATTTGAGAATGGTTCCAGGAGGTGTAGTATGGCTCCCTTCCACTGTGATGCCTATTCAGTCATCTTGTGGGTGGCTATACATGGATTCCTACATTGAGTAAAGAGGGAGTGACTTAATGACCCATCCCAATTCTATGATATTATAATTTCACATTGCAGTTTCCTATCACATTGTATAATGTACAGCAAAGGAAAATTAATATGCAAATGGACAATGTACTATGCAAAAATGCATCTGGCAATGCTTACATATCAATTTGGTATTACCAGGTTTCATCTGTAATTAAGGATGAATCCATGCAGTGGTTCATTTCAATTATTCCCATCTTTTCTTTATTCTTTTTTCTCTCAAAATATTTTATGGGGTACCAATATACTAGGTTTTTTTACTCATTTTTATGTATTGATTTACAGTCCAAGATCAAACTGGCAAACATCAAAGCATATTCAGTAATTAAACATTTTGTATACTGTATATAAATCGCATAAAAGCCCAAAAAATCAAAGCTCTGAGAAAGGGATCAGCTGATCCCTAAAAGCCAAAATCATAAATATTTTGCCACTGCCCTTGATATATTTAGAAATTGGTGAGTTAAAAGAAAATCAGTGATCTCCCCATCACCAGGAAGACTGAACCTTATAGCAACAGAGATAATAAATTTTAAGATTTTTAAGCCACTAGTAGCCAATAAGTCAGGCCTGATGCTGGTCTCTTGCGCAAGAAAAGTTGGGACTCACACTGTTAATAGCTCTATGTCTCATGCTATTAGTAGCTCTGTGTGTTTAGTCGGGCTGTCAGCATTGCAAGTCAGAGGGATCCCCCTTGTGGACTACTGATTTTTAGGGCACACAGCCAGTATTTTTAGGGCACAGAGACCCCCTGAGGGGTGCTAGGCATGTCTGACTCCACACAGTGTTTGTTCCCGGAGGGAAGTCATCTGTTTACCAAGTTTAGCTGAAATTTGTCGAGCTGTTTCAGAGTGTAGGATACAGATTCAACCTTTATATTTGAACATATACAAATATGATTTTTCCATGGGAAATTGAAATAAGGGGAAGGAAAGGGAAGGGAAGGACTCATTGTCATGATAATACTGTAACTTGCAAACTAAATACAGATGAAATAACCTCACATAAATCTCTCTTTCAACTTCTGTCTTAATATTTTTGCAAGTGTTATTAATGCAAATGCCCTTACTAATGTGTCACTTGGCTAAAACATCCTATATGTGATGTCACCAGTACTGCTTTGAATGTAATTATAGCACTTGTCTAGTTAGTTATCACCCCTTCATTCACCCTTGGGAAAAGGAAAGACCCAGAGAATTGTCCGTCTGTTTTCTTTCTTTATCAAAGCTTCTGTGTCTACTTGAGCAAACTTAACAAAGACTTACTGAAAGCTTTCTGAAATCATTCCTGAAATATGGTGTATAATCTCCAGAGATTAACTCTGTGACAAAATTTAAATGCAAGTTTAATTTGGCACCTTCCACTTAGCTGATTCCAAACACATAAAAATGCTTCAGTTAAGTACTTAAGATGACATTTAATTGGTCTCAAATATGATACCACTCTGTATAAAATCTTTGTGCTGCTTAAAAACTCTAATCACTGCTTTTCAAGCAAGGGTAGATTTACGCTCCAACTTGGGCATATAAAAGCTTTAAAGTGGTACCCACCCAAAGTACATTGCTTGTCTCACAAATTCTCTATAAGTTCTATAGAAACAAGGAACAAAACAGATGTGTGTGAGAGAATGGGACTTTCTCTACTATTGAGTTATATAACTTGCTGAACATCCACCCTTAGGACTGCAGAACACTATACCAGAAAGTTGCTCCCTTGTCTTTATTATCTCTGTCCCAAGTTACTGTAGTCTTTTGACTCCCCCGCCCCCAAGAGGAATGGGTGACAAAATTTAACAGATTTTACTCACCTTGAAGCTGCTGTTGCATGGTATCAGAAAAGGAGTAAGAGAATGCTCTTTAGCATTCATTCAGCTAAGGCTGATTTAAGCCTTTCTCACTCATGATCTGGATATGAGATGAAGGTTACACCATGGAAACAAGAAGAGAACATTGCATGATCAAGGAATAATGGTGCCATGTTTAAATGCAAGGGAGGAGTTGGCCTAGGAGTGTGGTATTTTTAATCATATGAGTAAACAGCCAAGAAATAAAGTGCTAGTTTTTGTGTGAGATAGCAAAATATGGAAAGATATTTGAGCCTTCATCTTGCTGTCTTTCAGATGCCATGGTTATCCTACAAGTTGGCATTGCAACTCTTAGGATAACCATGGCAGCTGGGAATTCTGGGATTTACAATCCCTATACTGGAGACTGCCAATCTGGTAAAACAGATATTTAAAAAGTCGTAGCTTACCAGTCTTGAGATGGTGTTCTCTTGATTCTATTTTAGGGTAATTTATTACTGATTCATTGTTTTGTTTTAGAACAAAAGTGCTTTGTGCGTTTTGTAGAGTTGCCTATTTCTAATTAGTACAAAAATGAAAGAAGCTAAAGAATAAAGAATACCTTCTTGTTCTGAGTCCCAAGTAGTGGGGTAGATCCTGATATACTAAGGACGATCTCATGACTCAAAGGGAGAGTGTATTTTTTTAATAAGATTTTATTAAATTTTCAAATTTTATATTCCAAATATCATGATCCACATGGAGCCAAACATTATAAAATCAAGCTGAAAACATCATACGATTCCACATTGCTTCACCAGATTCATTATTAAAAAAGAAAGCAAATAAAGAAAAAAAGAAAAAAGAAAAATATGACATACAGTCTTATAAGGGAGAGTGTATTTTTGTTGACTCCATCCTTCCTCTACAGATGAAATTTCTTTGGAGGGTTAGGGAATCCTTATGAAAAATGTGAGAAGTGGAGGTGAGAGCTATAGTGGGAAATTGGATATAATTAATCATGTGCTATCACGTTGGTCTTGACACTTAGTGATCGCAGAGAAAACACCTGTCCCAGGATGATCTATTCCCAACCTGGCCCTTCAGTCCTTTCAGTGGTGTGCTGTCATTGCAGTAACCAAGCCCATCTACCTACCTGTAGTTGTTGGTTGTTCACTTCTTTCCATTTTTCCCAATATTATAGAATTTTCAAATGAGCTAGGTCTTCACATAATGTGTTCAGCTTCAACTCTAAAGGGTTTATCTATGATTCACTTGTTTGCTTTCTTGACATATCCTTTAGTTTGGTTTCATACTTGCACATGGACAGCTTGTGATTTGTTCCATCATCAGCCCCCTGGCCATATCTTTGCTTTTATAATTGAGCATCTTCCTTCTCCTTATGCCAATAATGTAGTCAATTCAACTCCTGTGCCCTTCATCCAGTGACATCCATGTATTTAGGTATCTTTTTGATTGTTTGAAAACTCTTAGCAGTGAAGATACTCTTGGATTGGCAGAAATCGATGACTCATTCTCCTGCTTTGTTTCAATTTCCTAGGCCCTACAGCCCATTGGCATTTCCCTCCTTGTTATTTCCAGTTTTAGCATTCCAGTTTTTCCAACCACAAGCAGCACATCTTACTTTCATGATCTGTTGATTTCAGACTGAACTTGACCATAAAACACATCAACATCCTCTTCTTCTGCATCAGCGGTTGCAGCATAATCTTGGATATCCGTCATATTAAAAGCTTGTCCACAAAGTTTAATTGATATTATTGGGTCACTGGCTATATGGTACGCAAGCACTGTCCTTGCTAAATCCTTCCTGACTGTGAAAGCAATGTCATTCCTTTTTTGTTGTTCGTGTCCTAAGTAGTAAATTGTATGAGTATCTGTCTGAATGTGTCCACTTCCAGTCTGCTTCAAAATGTGTATATTAAAGATATCAATGTAGTGTCAATTAATTTTATCTTTCACTGTGTTGAGCTTTTCCATGTTTCTGCTTCTTATGTGCCAGATTCTCACTGTAATTCTATCTTTGCAGCTCTGGATTTTCTTTTCTTGCATGGCAACAATAGTAACTAGACACCTGGAAGGCATTAATGTAGCCACATCATAAATATCATTAATAAGCTAAAAGATATTCTGCTGTTCCTCAGTAGCATGTTGAGTCCTACCTAACTGAACACAGCACGATATTGTCAAACACTTTATATTTATTCATATGTTTTTCTTGATAAAGCCTTCTCCTATGCAGTATTGTATAAAACAATGCCTTTCCCATTATATTTCTGCTGACGGCTATACAGTAGGTCAGCGATGGTGAATGTTTTCACCGCCGCTTGTCGTGGCGGCTGGCGTACATGCGCTATTGCGCTCATGCGTACCGGCGCCCATGGTGCAATGTGCACATAACGCACATGTACACATGCGCGACAGCTCCGTGGATACGCGCACGATGCCCCCTGCCCCCCTGCATATTCACAGTTCGGAACACAGCTGTTCTGCATTCCGCAACCGCATATTTAGGTCCAACAAGACCCTTGGGCGGGTGGGCAGGCCCATTTTGAGAGACCCACACGTGCCACATGGCAGGGCTCTCCGTGCCGCCACCAACACGCATGGCATAGGTTTGCCACCACTGCAGTAGGCACTTGCTTGTTCCATGATTTGGGTGATCTTGGTATATACTTCTGAGGTACATTGTGGTGTTCTTCACTCATTCCTCTCAGGAAACTCCCGCCAAATGAAGCAGCGTGGTAAAATTTGTGAGGAGGGAAAGGAAAAAGGGAGGGATAAAACTGGATGTCCCTGTCATTGTCATCAATGAAGGAGTTTCCAATAGACTTAAATTCCTTCTCCGAATGGAAGACATGCTTCCATTCTTGCACAAACCCTGGATTCAACCCAAAGCTTTAACAGTACAATTTTACATATGTTTACTCCAAAATATATCTCAATGATTGTTTACTCTGAAGTAAGCAGGTATGGGATTGTAGCCTTAGGTCATTTCCACACTAGTGATTTTTAATGCTTTATTTATTGCATCACCCAGCCATTGAAGAATGATATAAAGCCTGTCTGGATTATGTTATTTGGGCATAGCAATGGTTGGGTGACTCTAGAAGATGCTATAAATTTCCAAAGTGTATTTTGGCTTGTGGCTTCAGGCTGCATACACCATGAATGGCAAAGATGATGTTATTACTGTGTAAACAGATTGGGTGTGCTGATGTTCCAATAAGCTCTTAAAACACATACATGCAATTTTGAGGTAGAATGTGAATGTTGGAACCGTTGGTTGATTGTCTGAAATAATGCCCACACATCTGATTTCCTTGTCAACTGTCCCAAATATTCTTCTAATACAGTATGATACATCTTTAAGAGAGGGGGAAATAAATAGCCAACATGCATCTGATGACTTAACCATCTTTAAAAGGAAACCCATTTATCTGAACCATAGGAATCATCCTTATAGCCAAAGCAAGTTTCCAATCCACAAGTCCAAAATTATGCTTAAACAATGAGAGGTACTTCATAAAGATATTTTAATGTTAATTCAATGATAGGTAGACAGATTGAGATTCCTACCATATCGCATTTGGGAAATGAACTCATTATGTGAAAACAGATATACAAAAATATTCTGCATTTGTTAAAATTATACCAGGAGAGTACGCCACAAGCTTTTGCACATCGTACTGGCTGATTATCTTATGAAATAAGCTGGTGAATGTATTTTTGTCTTCTCAAAATCACATTGCAAGTGTCTTGTACTTGTAACATTGTTGCCTTTCAAATTTTGATTAAAAAATCCATGACCAACCCAAAAATTAAAATAAAAGTGTTTGTGTGCATGTTGGTGGGTGCACAGATGAATCTAATCTAATTCCATAGACTTTGATTTTAAAGCAGCATTTCAACTCCTTCTCTCTCTACAAGCTATATTAGTATTTGCAGTTGACAGTAAGCAACTTTTTATCTAATATTTAAATTGTAAGAGCCAATGCTCAATAATCTGAATTAATTAGAAGATATGAAAGAGGTTTCTGTTTTAAGGCATTTTGGTAATCATTTTTAAATGCAT
The DNA here is from genome assembly GCA_032468015.1 of Mimophis mahfalensis. Classification (NCBI taxonomy): domain Eukaryota; kingdom Metazoa; phylum Chordata; class Lepidosauria; order Squamata; genus Mimophis; species Mimophis mahfalensis. The sequence goes on along the minus strand of JANHFR010007946.1, from coordinate 189,863 downwards.
TTTTATATCTACTGATCTATAAATATTGAATCATATTTATGCAAATTAGAGATACCTTCAAAGTTTGCAGGGGTATTTACAGCACAAATCCACAATAAGTGCACCGCGCAATGTAGCTCACCCTAGTTTTACCTTATTTTTATAATGTTTAGAATTAAGGGGTGTTTTGTTTTATCATATCAACTTCTTATGGCTGAGAATTTTATTTCAGTAAGTATCAGTCTGCTCACCTGAAAAGAAATATTCTATTTAGAGTGCTGTTGGAACCGCCTTTGGAATTCCTCCTAATCTTTACTAATAATTTCAGATGTGCTTCCTATCAAGGTCATTTTACTGGAACATGTGATTAGTCTATGGGATTAACAGAACAGAAAATAGACCTTTTAACATCCCATTTCTTTATTTCAGGGGCAGTGATCCTGTCTCTTTTAGCTGTTGATTAATTCTAGCTCCTATCAATTCTTATCACCATTTGACAATGTTTACAAATTGTAAACTGATAGGCTGTGAGCTGGAGATTGCCCACCTCCTGAGGGCATCTTGAATGCCTTGGTAAGATCATACTTGGAATACTGCATCCAATTTTGGTCACCACAATATATAAAAAAGATGTTAAGACATATGAAAAAGATGTTGAGACTCTAGAAAGAGTGCAGAAAAGAGCAGCAAAGATGATTGGAGGGCTAAAGGCTAAAAAGCATATGAAAAACAATTGCAGGAACTGGGCATGTCTACTCTAGTGAAAAGAAGAATTGGGGGTGGGGGGTGGGGGCAGGATAACAGTGTTCCAATATTTAAGGAGCTGCCACAAAGAAGAGGGATTCAACCTATTCCAAAGCACCAGAAGGCAAGACAAGAAGCAACGGATGGAAACTGAACAAAAGGAGAAGCAACGTGGAACTAAGGAGAAAATTTCCAACAATAAGAACAATCAACCAGTGGATGCTCCAACACTGGAGGCCTTTAAGAAGGGACTGGACAACCATTTGTCTAAAATGGTATAGGATCTCCTGCTTAAGTAAGGAGTTGGACTAGAAGACCTCCACGGTCCCTTCCAATTCTATTATTCTGTGATCTGAATCTCCTCTTGGTTTTTGAATTCTTCTTTCCTGAAATGCCTTTCCAGGACCGCTGTTGATAATGCAGTACATGTTGATTGCCTTAGCTTCCAGTTCTCCTTCACTACATATATTTTTTCCTTCTGACTTTCTCACCACCTTTGCCCAACATGCCCATGTATGTTTTTAAACATAACAACAAATAGAAAGTCAATGTGAGCATTGGGATAATGCCTCCTTAAGTACCACCAGCTGCCTGCAATTAGTGCAGGTTCGAGTCCCACCAGGCTCAAG
>JANHFR010007946.1:117891-142017 GCA_032468015.1 Mimophis mahfalensis | reverse complement strand
GCAACATTTCAGCAGAATTTCATCTGCCATCATCAGGCTCATGTATTGGGTTCATCTTCCTCATGTGTGTCAGGCTTTCACAGCCATTTCCATTTTAAATTTGGTGTTGGCAGCGTGTTTTGCTTAAATGGTTTTGCTTCATCCTGATTGGTTGGGGGTCTTGGCTTGTGTTTATTGGTCTTGGGGTTAGCTGGGTTCTGCTTGATTGGTGTTTCTGATACATTCTGTCTGTTTTGTAGCATTCCTTTGCCTTGATTGGCTGGCAACATGTTATTTTGCGTATTATGTATTGTATTTTGTGTATTGTGTTGCCAGACAAGAATGTATCAGAAACACCAATCAAGCAGAATACAGCTAACTCCAAGACCAGCAAACACAGGCCAAGACCCCCAACCAATAAGAATGAAGAAAAACCTGTTAGGAGCTAAACACAAAACACCAGCCTGAGGATGGCAGATGGGAGCCCAGCAAAACATTGCCAGTTTTTCAAAAATACATCAATAAATATGCAGGAAAACCCCCGAGATCTCAATTCCTTACATATGTGTGTGTGTGTGTGTGTTTACACACACACACACACACACACACACACACACACATACATCTATTGGAAAGCACCTAGAACAATACCCTTCCTGCACCCCTACCAGAGGAAAGGACTTCATAATAGATTTCTTACCCTTGAAATTAAATGAAAGGTGACAAACCCAGGAACCTAAAACTGCTGAAAAGATGATTGTGTCATAAAAAAAACAATATGTAATTTCAAAAGCCAAGCACCTTGCATATGGGTGTCAACATCTTTTTCTTGTACAAAAAAAAAGAGAGAGAGAAAGTAATTTCTTTAGCATAATTGAATGATGTAGTAATAAGAATCCTAATACTCTTCTCCTTCTCTCAAATGCACCTTAACAGAAGACTTTCTGGTTTATTTAATTACAATTTCTTGTCATTAGCTGAAGCTTGGATCCTGAACTCAAAAGGATGTTTGATAATGTTATGCCTTATAAGCATTGCTTGAAAATTGTGTATCCCATTCTTAACATTATGAAAAATTATTTTAAGGAACCTAGAATTAAGGTGAAGTAGAGGAAGGACTAAAGTTGTGAGGAACCAATTGTCTCACTTTAGTGGACAGTCCTTAAGATGGTTCCTTAAGATAGATGAACCATGTAAGAAAGTCATGGAGAAGACCTCTTATGTTCTGAAGGTGAACAAAAACAGTTACTAAAACTTCCCAACCAGTTTTTTTGTCTTCATACAAATAAGAAATTACATTTTGTTTAATTGAAGGTTTTGTTTAATTGAAGGTATCATCTATTAAAAGTTGACTTTCTTGTTTAAGGCAACCACTCTTTTAGTTAACCAATCAGCTGGGACTGAATGAGTTGGGGATTATTTTCTAGCCTAAGTTTCCAACTTCCAGTCAAATGGGGCCTGAAAACTTCTCCATCTGCCCTAGAAATTTTTGCTTTCACCTACTGTAATCATTGGGAAATATTCCTTACATGTTCATGGTTGTATCTGAAACAATGACCTGATGTTTCTGTAGTGATGGGGTCTTCAGAGATCCAGAGATCTTCTGCTCTCTGACTAAGTGAAACATGAATTGCTTATTTGAATGTAATAGTGAACATGTAAAAGAAGAGTATGTAAGTTAATCTTGTTGATGCTTCTATAAACATCAACTTCCAACCACTAGTGAAACATGAGACCTTTTATCCAAAACATCAAATTTAATGTGTGCTATAAACTAGCTTTTTGCAATCAAGAATTCTAAAACATTTAAGATAAAACTCCAGGCAAGAGAAAAAAATGTAATTCTTCCAGCATCTCTCCTTTTTTCCCCTTTGACATCTTCAACCCCAAAAGGGACAATTTAATGGAGTCTGATGCTTTCAAACTTGGAAGTGATATTAAGCATCAATTAGCTGACCAGCTTCCCTGGTAAAACTGAAAACGCTTGCCAAAAATCTTGTGGTATTTAAGCCCTGTTTCAAGCCTCTTGTCAAATACTGAAATGGATCATTTCTTTTCCTTTCCCCCTTTTTCCTCCCCAGCCACTTGCAACCCTACATCTGGCTTAATAGAAAAGGTTTTTGCATGGATAGCTTAGTTAGGCAGAGTGGTAATAAAACACTTTAAATTTATTGTGACATTTGGATTTAATTAAAAAGTACACACTTAGAAAAGTAAAACATAATGCAAAGAGAGAGTTAGGAAGGTTTTTATTCCTCTCCTTTTCTTCCAAAAAATTAATTAGAGTTGTTTTTTAAAATTGTTTATGTGCTGCTAATCATTGTAATAAATCATTTATACTGAAAAAGACACACTCTAATGTGTCTGTGTAACTGTTTATGTTCTCAAGTTTCTATCATGAACAAATTGATCTGGAAGTGAATTTATTAACCACAAGGGAAGAAATCATTAGTGCTTTCTCTAAATATTCCCCAGGTGCATTTTTATTATAGTAGTTTACTGCTTTAACTAAATGTAACACTATGCAGTCTTGGTTGTAATTATGATGCAAATTGAGTTTCCATCACTTAAAAGTGAAGAAGTTGTATTTTGAGGAGGGAGTGAGTACTAAAACCAAACATTTTCCCCCAGATCAGAAAATCATGTAACTTCTATGGTAAATTAATACTGACCAAATTGGTTCCCTCGTAATATTGCAGCAAGTAAAAGTGTGTGAATGTGTGTGGAAACAGTAATACGTGTGTGTAAGAGAGAACATTTATTACATCAGAGACCTGAGCTGTTCCTCTTTAGAGTGGGGCTCCAGAGTGACCAAACCTTTATGGGGAGGGGGAGGGGAAAAAGTGAATCACCCCCATCAAGTGCTTTGCTGTGTCGAGGAAGAGTAACCTGCCTTTATGAGCAGCTACCTCACCAAAGCAACTTCTACATTCTGTCCACAGATTCACTGTGGATCAGGATCAATCATGTTTAATTTGAAGATAACAACAGCAATAGTACTTATATACCACTTACAGCCCTCTCTAAGTGATTTAAAGTGTATATTGCCCCCAACAATACGAGTCCTCATTTTACCGACCTCGGAAGGATGGAATGCTGAGTCAACCTTGATCCGGTGAGAATCAAACTGTCGAACTGCTGGCAGCTGGCAGCTGGCAGTCAGCAGAAGTAGCCTGCAATACTGCATTCTAACCACTGCGCCACCATGGCTCCTATAGGATTCCCCAATTTATAACAGATACAGCAATGTTTACAGGTAGTCCTAGGCTTAAAACAGTTCATTTAGTGACTGTTCAGAGTTAGAGCAGCCCTGAAAAATGTGCCTTATGATCATTCTTCACAGTGATGTCCTTGGCAGCTTCCCCATAATCATATGATCAAAATTCAGATGCTTGTCAACTGATTTGTATTTATGACAGCTGTGCTGTGTCCTAGGGTCATATGACCTTTTTTGCAACCTTCCGACAAGCTAAGTCGGTGAGAAAGCCAGATTCACTTAACAACTCTGTTATTAACTTATCAGCTACAATGTTTCAGTTAACAACTTTGGCAAAAAAGGTCATAAAATGGGGCAAAACTCACTTAACAAATGTCTTACTTAACATATTTGGGACTCAATTGTGGTTGTAAGTTGAGGACTACTGACCTATTCCGAATCAAAGTTTGATGCACATTATGGTCATGATGGTCGTTAGCTTCCAAGAATCTAGTCAAACCACCAAAAGCTTTGTAAAACATTATAGCCCTAATTAACAAACAAGGAGTAGCTCTATTTCCATTTTTAAACTTGTCTTTAGTCCAAAAAGACAACACTTTTTATATATAACTGACTTGTCCTTCACCACTTTTAATTTGCTTACGGTACCATGGATTCCCTTACTTGGCACTGTATTTGTTCCTCCGTCACCATTAAAAAATTAATAAAGTTGAAAACCTCATATCTTTCAGATTCTTCCTTTTAGCGCAGTCTACTTTTTTCTCACTCTATTTTCAAAACATCTTCTCATTTTCCACGTTTCTTTCTGGTAATGCCTAGGGGAGATGCTTCTTTTCCATTAGTGGGCTGCTGTCTTGCAAACCTGTGATGCTTATAACCCTTTTTAGCCTCTTTAATTAGCCTTTCTAGTGGGGGTGGGTGAAGATAAACTACCATTGTGGTAAGTGGTCCAGTTAGAATTGTGTTCTGTTAGATTTGATGGGAATGTTCAAAGAACTGTATGTGGAAGCTTCTTCTTTTTTCCAAAATAGCTACAGTATTGCACTGTGTTCCACTACATTAGGTGTTCCTAATAATCCATAGGAGAATATTATAAAGATGTATTACTGCTTCCTGATATGGAGACTGCGATCTTCACTAAATTTTATCAAAGTTCTGCTGTGGTTGAGATACTTTAAGCTGCATTTTGATAACACTATTTAAAAATAATCAAGAAAGACTAGTTTCGTCTTTTGAAGACTGTACCTCTGGAGAACATGTCTAGGATATAATTAGTTGCTATGGAACCAAAGATTCAAATATATGTATATAATTGTGTGAACATTTTTGTAAAAGAGGCCACAATTCCATTAATATTCTTCAAGGTACCGTGTTTCTCAGAAAATAAGACCGAGTCCTACTTTTGGCGGTCTTAGTTTTTTTGAGGTGCAGCAGGCCAGACTAGGTTAGCTGGATGCATTGTGGACACACACCATCGCCTCCATTCCGAACCTTCAGCATTTGGAATGGAGGCTTTTTGGTTCATGGGAGGAAAATGGGGAGGGGGATTTTGCTGCCTGTCATCCTTCCCTCAGTCTGTGCTGAGCTTGAGGAATGGCTGACAAGCAGCAAAATTCCCTTCCCCATTTTCTTTCTGTTCACCAAAAAGCCCCCCACAAACCTCCCCAAAAGAGGGAAAAAACAAAGCAGCTGGCTGCAGAGCTGCCAGCTTTGGGGAAGGGGCCCAACAAGTAGAAGCGCTGCTCACAGAAAGAGAAGGGCAAAAGCAGTATTTGTGCTGCCCCAAGGGGCCAGCAGGCTGAAGCTGCAAGCACAGTTGCCCTTCCCCTGCACTGCCACTCGGCTTATTTTTGAGGTGGGGTAATAATAGGCCCACCCCAAAAAATTAGTGTTGAGCTAATTATTGGGGAGGCTTGTGTTTTTGGAGAAACAGGGTTGATAAATCATAAAGTAATAAATGTTGGAAATGTCATGAAACAGAAAGTATATTTTACCACATGCAGTAAACTTGTAAAAACCCTCAAAATTCCTGGAAAGATATACAATGCAGAAATTTTTGGAAATTTTGAAATTAAATCACAATTTTTCTCACTAGGTACAATCCCAGAAAATACCAACAAGAACTGTCATAATTTATTAAGATACATACTCACAGCAGTGGGAATAAAATTTTCCTAAATACTGGAAGAAATTGGAGTCCTGACTTCTCACTGAGAACTTAAACTTGGAGGCTGTAGCAAAATTAACAATATATATTCACAACAGAAGTTTAACCAAATTTAAACAGGAATCATTGCCATACATACAATATGATATGCTGGATAGCAAATATGAAGACAGTTGGGCATTTAAAGGGGGTTAAATATTTATAAACATCACAAATTGATTTTAAATTCATGTGGTTTTGTAAGGGCCTATTTGGTTTAATTTTTTTTTAAATTTTGTATTTGTATATTTTAATTGCCTTGTACACCACCCTGAGTCCCATTGGGAGAAGGGCAGTATAGAAATCACACAAATAAATAAAAAATAAGCAAACAAACAAACAAATAAATAAATAAATTAGTAGAATAGTCTTTTAAAAAAACTGTTGTTTATTTTTTTTGTCTATTTTTCTTTTGACTAACATGCAGAAATAATAAGTAACAATACAGTGGAGCTCTTAGTATAGTACCATGGTAGAATGGAACCTTGGGCCACAAATGCTTCTGTTCATGACCTAATCGGGTGACAACCAAAAATTTCGGAAGAGTTTTGCGTCTGGTTGCAAACACATCCTCAGGTGGCGACCAAACAGCCATGGTGATTTCCCCTTCTGCGCTTTATTTTTTTTTTTTTTTTTGCATGCACATGCGCAGTCAGCCTTGCTTTCGGTCATGACCAAATCAGGTTGCAACCAAAGTCCAGGAACATATTATGGTTGTGACCCAAGGTTCCACTGTACCTTGGTATGTAACTGCTTCAAAACTCGGCAAACTTGATACTCGACACATTTTGATGTGAAAATGCTGTCCTGGTACTCGTAGTTTGTTTGGTATTCGGCGTGCTGCAAAAGGAAGAGGGGGATGGCTGTAGAGGGCAGACAGGAAGTTGGCCATGCTAGGAAGGTCACTGCAAAAGGAGAAGGAGGACAGCCACTTTGCTGTCTTGTTGCATTCTATAAGTAATTTTGGTCTATCCATAACAAGCATATCTTACAAAGCACCCTGTCGAAATCTATTGTTAAGAGTGGCATCCAGGAACCCCACCTTGTAGGGGTTTTTTTTCCAAGTAATGAACACCAAAAAAGAAAGCGATTGGTGATACAAGTATAACAAATGGAAATCCAAATATTAAGGGAATCCATTCCCTTAATATTATTAATTCAATTTGAATGGCTCCCCTTTTCAAAAAAATGACTCTGAACAACAATTTGAAAGAAAATTTAGACATCTGCAATAATTCAAAAATTAAAATACACAGCGGTTGAGAATAAATCCGACATGAATCTATTTCTTTTACAATAATTTTACATAAAAATATCCTTGCAGGTGAGAAGTAACCAGAAATATTTGACCTCCAATGATGTTCTATTTTGAATCTAAGCACAACACACAATTGATCACATGGGATCTTGTTTAGAGATGATAAGGCTGCCCACTTGGCTGCCTTCTTAGCCAAGCACAAATGATGCTGTTTGATTGAACTGTTGTTTCATGTGAATGATGTATGGCTACAGTGTTTGCCATGATGGTCAATAGCACTATTTCTCGGCAATCGCTATGATGAAATCAGAGATCTACACATAGAAGTCAATGGTTAAATTCACTGTAATTTGTGGAGGTGCAAATTGTACTTCCAATGAGTTTGATACAGTGGAGAGCATAAAAAATGTGAGGTGTTCCAAAATCTAATGACATGAGAGATTTACAATGTGAGGGAGAGTAGGGATAACAGAACCCCTTGATGCGCCCAAACCAGTTTCATCAGGGTTTTTCATCTGGCTCATAGAGCCTCCTACAAGGCTGTGCCCCATAACTCACACTTTGTCTCTTCCATCATCTTACAAAGAGTCACTGCCTCTGAACACTGACAGCACTTTGAAGTAGTAATTTCTAAGGGCTTTGCCTTCCTCTCATTTTCCCCCTTCAGCCTCACTGGAACAAAAACATCAACAACAACCAACACTTGAAGTTTTTCTTAGTGCTTAAAATGGACACTTACACATTTCCCCCACTGGAACATCCATGCATAACCTAATTGCCCAAGGCTTTTCACTTCTTCCTTTCTTATTCTTCTTCTTTTTTTTTTTAACAGAAGTGAAGACTTGGCGCGCCAGTTTGTTTGGGGGAATTCTGAGCGGTGTCATTTCAGGTCCTCATAGAGAATGATCTTAGAGTGAAACGCTGCTTCCCAAATAGCCTTTCAGGATGCTTGACAAGGCTGAATGCATGTGCAACTTCGCACAAAAAGTGGTGTTGAAGAACTTCCACTGTGTTTGAGGGAAGGAGTCATGTGAATAGTAGATGAATCAGAAATCGGTCCATCAGAACTTTCCATAGTTCGAAAGCTTTTTCTCCTCAACATGTTCATGTTTTCCAGTGGATGGTTCTCTCTTTGAAGGGCTCTCAGCTTGTTCTGGCCCGTGTTAAATGTTAAGAAGGTGTCCATGAAGAGTTTCTACATCAACAGTCTGCATTTTAGTCCTATTTGGCCCTCACGTTGCTAGTGTGGTGAGGTATAAAGTACTGCCTTTCTGTTCAGACTGTGTGCATGCACACATTTGCATCTGAGTCCGTTTTCCCCCCTGGTGATTACCTGGATGAATTCCTACAGTTTACTTGGCAAGGGTGTTTCCCCCCTCCCCCCCCCGAAGTAGTTTGCCATTCCTTCCTTCCTAGGGTTGACAGTGAGTTAAGTAGCCCAAAGTCAACCAGCCTAAGGCAAGATTAGGAATCATAATCTCCCGTTTTCTAACCTAAAGCTTTAATCATTACACCAAACTGACTTGGCAGCCAATGCTTTTAAAACTGATGGTGCATTTCTTACTTGGTGTTGCCTCTTGCTACTCTCATTGAGAATTTGGCCAGCACTGTTCTACATCATTCTGTGAAAGCATTTTAGGTGAATACCCCTATCAAGTCAAATATATTTGCACTGCATCAGCTTCTGACAAAAATGGAATCTTAGCTTTGGCCAAGAAGAAAGATGCTATCTTTTTAAACAGAATAGGATGGATCTACATATAACACAAATGCTCTTTAAGGTTTTAAAAAATGAAGCTTTGTTTAATATTTAGACTCAGTTCTTTTCCAGTGACAGTCTAATATGCATTACACATGATCAAATATGCTCTCTGTTTAGTCTCATTGATATTAGTACAGCGGAATGGAAAAAAATCACAGTAGAATACCTTAGGAAAAACGTCTCTGAGTCAAAAAATCATTATTTTTTGTTGTACATAAAAATTCACATCTCGGGTTTATTCCAGTAAATTAGGTAAATTTCTGTTATCCTTTGGTTAACACAGCCAAAACATATGGTACGAAGTAGCAGTCTATTGTATTTCTCCTTTTAAAAATATTGCATAAGGATATTGAGGTGGAAGGGATGGGGAATTATTTGGTAAATAACTAAAGTTACTAAACACAGCTCTATATGCAAGCCAGGTGAGGAGAAGGAAGGCCGGGTATTTTGTGAGTTGTCTTATACCTCTCTGAGTGTTTAACAATGACTGAGTTGCATCCCTCCAGAAAAGTGGAGGAGGGCTTACTTTGGGGAGTTTTCCACAAATAGATCACTTTGTTCATATAGCTGGGACTTGAGACCCGAGGAGAGAAAGGACAAATAATAAAAAGTACTACCGTACAGTACAGATCTACTCTGTACAGATCTGGTACAGTATAGATCTATGGCAACAAAGCTTTAATACAAGCAACTGTCTATCTTGGTATTTTTCAGTCTGAATGTGACACACACCACACAGCTGAACAAAGTACTGGAGGCTTTTGAACTTCCTCTACTCATCTTCTCAACCCCCTCTACAAGAAAATCAGTGGATATGCAGAACACTCATAAAATACCTGATGAGTATAACTCCTTTGCCCACGCACTATATAACACTTACTGAACCCCTGCTCACTTAAAAGACTCCAATTGGGCAGATAGAGTGTTCCCTATTAAGCACAGCGCCTCAAGTCCAGGTAAACTCTCCTCTTGCCTTGTAATGTCAACCAATAGAACCATGTTACTAGGGTTTAGTAGTTTATCTATGTAAATGGACACCTTGGGCTGAGCATTGATGAGTTATATATATTTTTTCCATGCAGGATAGAAACCCAGACAGTGAAATGGAGCCATCCAAAGATGGTGTGTGTAGGGGTTATTCTCAATCATTGGGAAGTGAATTTTGTGTCGTTTATAAGTGCCCTGCGGTCCTCAGAGGCGCTCTAAATGTGTGGTTTTGGTTTTTCTTTCTGCCATGCATTTGTCTCAGGCAGAAGGATCCTGAAAGGACATCTCAGATCTCCTTCCCTCGTCCATTGTGATGTTCTCAGAATGCATTCCATGTCACTGGTGCTCAATAACTCCTTGAAGTGTGTCATTGCTTTATAATGGCTGTAGATGCCTTCTCCACGACTTGTTGCTTGTTTTAGTTGACTACACAAAGAGGACTTTCAGTGAAAGGATGGCTTCTTTTACCTTATAATTTATCACCTACAAATCTGAGACTATATTTTCCTTGTCAGAGCAATGGAAATCTGCTTCAGCCAATATAATACACACAGGGACAAGGCATGCAGACCTGCACAGACGCACAGACACTGAGTGATTTATACTGTTGTAAAATCACCATAGTTGCTGTCATAAATAGAGGAAACTTCAGGCTCTTATTCACCATCCTGGCAAAGTGCTTTCCTCTTGCGCTTGGTATGGGAGAAAACTATGTGACTTGAGAAACCATTGCCCCCAAATATTTCTCTTAAAACACCTCCAAACCAAGGCCAGCAAAAGAATAACAGTTTGCGGTGGCTCCCATTGAGGGGACAAGAAGAAAGGGAATCTTTTCCTTCTTTATTGTCTGTCACTGCTCCATTCCACTCCTGAAACATCAGCAATGTTCTTCATCACGTATGGGAAGAGTTACCAATAAGAAGATTGCTACGAGAGGTTGTGGTGGATGGCGCAGAGGGAAATGCCATGAAGAATAGCCAGCTCATGGAAGGTTTTCCCTGAGGTCAATACTCCTCTGATCTTAGAAGAAAACCAGTTGCTGAGTGTTAAATAGTGGGCTCAGCGGAACCATGTGACTCCAGAGTAGGTTTCAGCTCTTTTTATTTGCATGGTAAAAACAGGAACAAGCATAGGGTAGAAAGGGAACAAGCACAGACTATATACAGTTGGGATTTCCGCGCTGGCTGGCCATTGGGTGGTTTGGATGGCTGGGCTGGAACTGATTGGACCTAAGTGCTGTCCTGCTATTGGTCCTAAGCCCTGGCCCCCTATTGGAGGAAATCTGGATACCACCGGCTATTGTTTTGGAAGCCTGAAGGTCAGCCAAGCTGGATCCCATCGAATAACATGGTACCTTTCACTAAATACACAACACTGAGGAAGCTCTGGTCTCTTCAACAGCTGTAGGAGAAACAGCCACTGAGCCAACAAGAGACAGAGTGATTGGAACCCTGGAGGTCACTCTCCCCCGTTGTAGAATTTTGCCTTTTCCATTTTTCCAGTGGAAAGCACCAGTTTCTTGCCAGTCTCCTGTCAGGCTGGCCCTGTGATGGAGGTTCCATTGTAAGGATGTCCATTCCACAACCCATAAGCAGGATGATTCAGAATCAGGATCAGGAGTGTGGGTGAGGCTCTAGGTCAGTGGTTCTCAACCTTCCTAATGCCGCGACCCTTTAATACAGTTCCTCATGTTGTGGTGACCCCCAACCCATAACATTATTTTCACATACACCTGTGTTTGTATTGGAATACGTGTTTTCCAATGGTCTTAGGCGACCCCTGTGAAAGGGTCATTTGACCCCCAAAGGGGTCCCGTCCGACAGGTTGAGAACCACTGCTCTAGGTCTAGGTAGCTTCATAGCAATGTGTTGGATGAATAACTGATATTTTAAAAAACCAGCTTTATTTCAGCACTGGTTGCTTTACATTTTGACCAAAATAACATCTTGATCAGTTATTGAATATTTATTTTTTCACCTTCGTAGATTTTGCATAAGTTTTTCAGCCTCATTTTTTTGTTTTTTTGATAGTACGATATCATTCTCCCCACCATTGGGCTTTTTGATTGAGTAGCACAGGTAAATTTAATCAAGAGAATCCTTACTTAACCATGTTTTATTGCCCCCTTGAGGTTTTTGCTTATTGATTAATTGTTACAACCATTTTATTTCATGTTTGTTTATTTATTTGAAAAACATATGTACCCTGCCCTATCTCCAAGGAGTTCTAGGCAGCTTGCAAGATAGTCAATAATTTAGCAATTGAAAACATCCGTCCTATTGACAATATAATGTAATGCAAAAAAAATATATCAATTTTTAAAGAAGAGACTGATTAAAGCAGGAGGGTAGGATTAAGGTACGCCCTACCTGAAAAAGGAAAGTTTTGGACAACTTCTGAAACATTATTAAAGGGAAAGTAAGATCGGTCTTCCTTTGAAGGGAGCTGCAGCTTAAGCACAATCACTAAAACGACCCGCTTAAGAGCCTATATCTCAGTCATTGTTAAGTTTGGGACCTGCCAGAGGACCTCAGCAAGTGAAGAAACTCGTAATGAAAAAGGTGATCTTTCTGTGTTAGTTTTCATCCTGCATTTTGTGATTCAGGAATTATATGGGACTGGCCCTTCCCTTTATGTGTCTATAGGCTTTGTACCATTATCTCCAACAGCTTGGTTTCTTTCAATTATTTTTTTAAGACAGAGTTAAGTATTAAATCTATATATCTATATATTTTATAAATGCGTTCATCTCTCGTCCCATTGTTATCTTGGGATATGAAATTCTTCACTATTTTTTTTTCTTGCTCATATATTGGATTAATCTTTAGACCTTTCCAAGTGACATTTTTACCCCAGTGGCCTTCAGACTCGCATTGGGCTTCTTCACTTCAGAGCTATATTGCTTGTGCATGATGATGGACAGAGTGAAAAGAAAAATTACTCATGGACGGAGCCTCAAGAGACTAATTTTCCGTGTGGCTGCAATGTTACTTTTATTGGGCAGGAAGACTGCCTTCTCATCCTACTGTCTCATCTTTTTGATTTGAAATGACTGTTTTTAACAAGACTTTCCAAGATAGGGTTTAACATATAGATGCCGGGAGCACACCTGACGGAACGGGAATCAACTCCAGCGGTACAGTGTATGTTAGTAGATAGCCAAGCTTGCCTTCAACAAAATGTGATAGGAAAATAATAACTTTTTATCCTGTGAGTTTTGCCTGTTATCTTATACTGAGTTTTGGAGCCATGTGGCAAAAAAGGTTAGCCCTCTCAATGTCTAAATATCACCAAATTCAACATGAGCCCAGGAACATCTGTCCTTTCTTGAGATCTGCTTTGCATATCAGAAGACACCTTAAAAGGGTTGGGTTGGTTTTTTTTTACAGTGAGAGAACGGCAGGTATAAATGTTCTTCTCAAATCCATGATCTTAATCTTTCCAAATGCACTGTAGCCTAAAGAGTAGGACTACTTTTCTCTGAGCCAGTTGTTAGAGCTTGTTTCTTGCTTCCCTACTGGCTATAATTTAAAGTATTTATTTCAGTGGTTTAGAATAATAGACACATTGTTTTGGATGTTCTCAACAATTTATGGAATTATTTGTATCACAGAAAATTTGAATTGGCAAATTTCTGGCATAAGTGCTGTATGGATCGTCTTCCTATGGATAATCATAATAATCATGATTCTCATCAAGTTCAGTCCCCCGCCCCCTGCCCCCTGCCCCCTTTCTCTCCTTCACTCCTCTCTGTCTCTTGTGAGATGGCCAGATTTCTCAAGAGCTCGTGAGATTTGGACCATTCCATTTTTAATTTTAATTTTTTCTGCCCCTACTTACAACATCCCCCAAATCTGCAGATTAATCCTGGGTGCATGAGAAAGTTGCCGTCACTGGTTCTAACCACTAATTGTAAAATTGTTTGATGCTGGTGTTTTCTCTTGTGTATGCTCTATTCCTATTTGTGTTCTGAACTCCTTTTTGCTTATTCTATAAGACATTGGACTACAAGCATAAATTACTAGCTTTGCTTTAGCTCTGCTGGAAGTACTTGGGGGGTTACTTGGAAGACTGAACATGTTTTGTACAGATGTGGCTAAAGTTCATACTTACCTTGATAGTCCCATTTCATGGAAGCCAGCAGTGCAGATTAGTTTTCATAACATTCTGCTTTGGGCAAACAACTGGTAAGCATGTTTGTGTGCCTCCTGTTTTAGAAGCAGCTTTTTGTAACTTTTAATTCAGTATCACTTTGTTTCACTGTGACTTTGCAGAGACATGGATAAGAATAATATATGGAGACAACTGTTGGTGTTCCTTAGTGATGCCTTGGGCAAATGTTACATTATCTTCTGCAGGGCAGTTGAAGAGAATGTTGTTGTTGTTGTTTTAATTTAACCTGTGAAAAATTTATTTTGGGATGGTGTATCAGTGACACCGTTAAAATTAAAACAATAAATATATTAAAAACAGTTATGAGTTAAAATATCCACAAAATACAAGAGAGAAGGGATTGTTAACCATGAAGCCACCTCAAGGTTTCACCAATCCCCTGAGGACATAGCCAGGCCTTGAGGGACTCCAGGGACATTAACCTTGATGGACATTCACCTCACTGGAGAGAATGGTCTGTAGGCAAGTGCTGTGGCAGAGAAGAACCACCTCCTTATTAATGCAATAGGACAGGGGTAGGCAAACTTGGCTCTTTTATGACTTGTGGACTTCAACTCCCAGCATTCCTGAGCTAACATGACTGGAAGAGGAATTCTGGGAGGAATTTGTGGACCAGCATACTGGTCCATACTCTGACAGTATCCAGTCTGAGTCAATCTCTGGGGCCAAAGGTGTACTCAGATTAGATCCTGCAATACAGTGATGGCAAACCTTTTTGGCACCAAATGCCCAAACCGGAATACGTGTGCATGCATGTGCATGGACAGGTGCCAGAGTGCTGGAAAACTGAAGACCAGATGGCCGGTACACGCATCCCTGTCTTCAGGCTGTTTGGGGGGCATTTTCAGAGCTTTTTTTTTTTTTGACCAAAAGTGGCTTGGAAAACGGCCTGAAAAGGGCCTGGAAATGGCCTGGACAATGCCATTTTCCAGGCTGTTTTCAAGCCTTTTTTGGGGCTGTTTTTAGGCCATTTTTGGGCTGTTTTTCAGGGCTTTTTCAGGGCTTTTTCAAGCCATTTTCAGGCTGTTTTCATGCCTTTTGGGGACTGTTTTCAGGCTGTTTTTCATGCCATTTTCATGCCATTTTTATACCTTTTGGGGGGCATTTTCAAGCCGATTTTCGGGCCATTTTCCAGTGTTCTGGCCCCCGCAAAACCAGCACACCAGAAACCAGGAAGGAGCTGGTAATGGCATGCGTGCCCACTGAGAGGGCTCTGCGTGCCACAGGTTTGCCATCATGGCTGCAACATTATCCTGGGACATATTTATTTGCCTTCATCTCTGACAGTGTCCAGTAATGCTTGGTTATGCTCATCCTGCTATTGCAGATGCAGTTTGGAAAGTGAAATATTAATTCGCTTGGGCGTGCCTTATTAATTGTTATTTTTAGATCTAAAACAAATCAGTTTCAAAAATACAAATATTTTATTTAGAGATATTCAGTGCTGGGAATTTACCAAGGCATTTAACCAATTATGGCCACTATGCCTAAGGGAAGAAGAAAGGTAGTCAGAAGGCTTATATGATGTCAGAAAGATAAAATTAAAGGTGAATTTTAACAATGGATTACTAGTACTACTATGAATAACTTGCCAATCTTTGAATTAATCTTTTTTTTTTTTTACACAAGTATATAAACCTCATGAACCAATTACTGTGGTTACTTCGTTTCTAATATAAAGAGAGCAAGAAACATATCAAGAGGAGAGGGAAGAAATACCAGAGATTCAAAAGCTTCACTAGGAGTAGCAAATAGCATTTTGAACAAAGAAAAAGAAGCTTCTGTCACATTACAAATATCTTTTACCCCCAAATTGGAAATACTGTATCCGTTCCACAGGACTGTGTCCTCATCTTTCCTTTTGTTCATCTCAGGTACACACAAACGTGCCCTAAACAGTTCATTTGGAATTTTTCATACCACATTCACATACTCTGGGTTTTATACTGTCATTGTGGTCTTCCCAGCATTGTTAACCTACTGGGGAGTTTCTGTGGAGAGGATTATTATAGACGTCACCGAGAGTAACTTGTGGATGAGTAGGCAGTGATGGTATTGCTGGAGATGCTTGTCATATAGGTTTAGTTCCTTATGTCCTTTTCTTTATTATAGTCATCACAAATTAGAGAATGGTGATTAGTTTTGTTAGAATAATTTCTGAACACAATGCTAGGCACCTTAGCTTGATCATAAAATTGTTCTTAACAAAAGTAGTTACTTTTCTGATTAAACATACTTTGATTAACTAGTTTAAAAGTGGGAAATATGCACCTGGAAGAAATACAGTATTTTACTGAAGCTTTATCTTAACTACAATTTTTTGACTATTAAACCCAGGGACCTTGAAAACAAGAGTTTTGCTGAAGTACATTGAGCTGCTATGCATTAAAACATTCCATTCTGGCACTCAAAATACTTCACCATCTTTTGTTGGTTCATTTGTTTTTAGTGCCTGCCTTCTTCCTTTTGATGAATTGGTAAACTGATAAATGTAAGAAATGTGGTTTTGTTTGGATTTTCCTAGGAAACCAGTTCTCCAAATAATTCCCCCATTTGGGAGATTTATCTTGGAAACCAACTGCCCAGAAACACATTCAGGATACAAAATTTTTGTCACAGCACAAGCTGTACCCATTTTGTGTGTGCATCATGATGTGTGCATCCAAAAGGAATTTGCCTCATGATGTGTGTCCATATAGTGCAACCACACTATTTTCATGGTGTAATAGTTGTGGTTGCCTTCCTCAAGGATGTTTTTACATCTAGTCCCTATCCTGATATTTCTTGCAAGTCTCTGATCTATGCCCAATGTTGCTTTTTAAGCTGAGGTAATCGCTGCCCCCTTACTTAGATGCTGATATGTTACCCTAACCAGAGGTGGTATTCAGCCAGTTCTGACAGGTTCCAGGGAACTGGTAGCGATAATTTTGATTGGTTCAGAGAACCAGCAAATACCACCTCTGATTGGCCAGGCGCATAGCCTTGCCCACCAAGCCACGCCCACAGAACTAGTAGTAACAAAATTTGAATCGCACCACTGACCCTAACTCCCAATGTGGTTTATTTTCTTTGAGCAGTGCCTGTGTAACCAGGTTTCTACGGCTTGGCTTGATGTTATATTTGTACAACAGTTTGTGTGCGACCACCTCCATTTGAACTTGAATTGACTTTCTTCCTCCCCCTAGCAAAAAAACACCAAGGTTGGATTTGGTTAAGTCTATTTCTGCTATCCCTCTTCGGAATCCATTAAAACCTATTCTCTCAGCACTAAGTTCACTTTAATAAAGTGCAGGGAGGGAGGGTGGAGTAAAAAAAATAATAATTCAACCTAATTCAAAAGTAATAACACGGACTATGCAACCTTCTCTTCCCTTGAGATCATTTCGTTCTTTCAGATCTGGCTTCCAGATACTTATAATCCATGAACTTTTCTCAAAATCTCTCAAAATAACTGTAGCTGATCTTTTTTGTGTGTGGGTTAATATATTGCCTGATTAGTTCATGATGCCATTTGACATTTTGTGGCTAATTCCCTTTTTTGTTCGGTAAAGAGCAAGGTCATTTCTTCCAGGTTCATTAGCTTTTTGCAAATGTTTGTGTTAAAAAAAAGGAAAACATGGAATCTGGCTGTCCCAGGAATTCGCTCTGCTGTCTCCTCGCCTAAACCAAGAGATGATGTGTTCTAGTGTGTTGTGACTCTGAACAGGAATTATCTTTTTTTGCTCAGGATGTATAAACAGGTTCAGAACCACTCCATAGCACTGTTTTTCACATTTCTGTAAGTAAAATTCAGTTTACGTTGTCTAATTTTTAAACCAATGTTGGGTTTTTCTTTTCACAGAAAATTCTCAGAGAATCTGCTATTGAAACTGAATGTTTCAGAAGGTTTGAGGTGGTGGGATATTCTAGAACATGGGTGTCAAAACTCAGGGCATCACATTGCCATCACATGATGTTCCATGACTTTTTTCCCTTTGTGGAGCTGGGGTGGGTGTGGCCTCCCAGGCCGGATGTGGCATGACACATCCGGCCTGTGAGCCATCAGTTTGACACTCCTGTTCTAGGGCGCAGATTCCTTACTTGGTGACCATCTGATGTGTTGGGACTACAGTTCCCAGAATCCTAAACCAATATGAATGCTGGAAGATGTAATTGAAGGACTGCAAGAGGAAGGGTCTGCTGTATATTAATTGATTATTGTTGGAGCAATTGAGAACCAGATAACAATAGTTGTGGCATTGGATTTGGCCAGAATCTTTCAGTGTTCTCATTTATTTTTGCTTGTTCTGACAAGGAGTGCATCTTGTTTGTGGTTATGACTGATATTGAATCAATTCATAAATACTAAATAGGTTTGTTTTTGAAAAATGAAATTCAGACAGGAAATAACCACCTCTAGATTGTTGTTGCTATCTTCGGGTCCATTCACTTTATTTCTTTATAAGCTAAAGTCTCTTGATTGATGTCCTCCTCCTAATTGCCACATTTTGCCTTCTTAAAATGTGTGCCCACAGAACTCTAAACCATCTAATCTCTGCCTATCTCCTGACTTTTTCCATATTAACGGAGGCGCTTAGTGCTTTAAAAGCTTTCTTGAGTCTTTCTAAACAACTTAATTTGAGCTTGACAGGTTTTAATTACAATCTCTCGAGATGCTTCTTGCTAGTTTGGAATACAAAGCAAACCTGTGTCAAGTTGCTGAGCATTAGCCATCTTAATTGCTTTTGGACTGAACTTTGACCCAGTGCACTCATATATATGTCTTGCAAATTTCCTTTCCTCGTTTAAAAAAAGTCTTTGTGCATAATCATATATAAAAATATATACAATGTACGTATACATTCTGTTCGTATACATTCATGCAAAGTTACCCAAGTATTTTTAAACTTTCTTTAGAGGGAGGTCTTGTTAGAAGGAAGACTTTGTTTCAATTTTAGAATTATATAGATAAAACTTGGGTTTTATTCTATACAAAAAAAAAAAAAGATTCTGCTAGGCTTTAGAGTTTTTTCTTTTTTTAAATTTCAATCCAGGCCTTAATTTTTTTAAAAAACATATTCCAATTTTGCAAGTTTTGTTATATGAATCAAAACTACTTTGCTTAGATAGCTTGTGTGGATCAAAGAGGAGCTGTACAATAATGGCTAAGCTCTAACTTAGAACTAGCAGGTAGACACAGATACCTGTGTCACACACCACCCAGAAGCTACCATACTAGGACAAATTATGCACTGTAAAGATCAGTTGGAGGTGGGTGATACTTCCAATGTTCCAATGCAATTTACCAGATCCCCTACATGGATTGCCCTTGTGACTACTTAGGATAGATAGGGAGGAAGCTAACAACCAGATTGCAAGAACACAAGTGAGCGGTCAGACGAGGAGACCCAAACTCACTGGTAGCCTCACATTGCAATGAACAAGGACATACATTCAATTTTGCAGCTACTAAGATTGTTGGATGAGCAGATGCAAAAGCAGCCAAGGAAGTGATTGAAGCCTGGAAAATGGGCCCCCCATCAATCAACAGGAGTGCTGATTTACCCCCCAGCTTATCAAGTACTTAGGACACAAGGGCTGGGCAGCACAAATAAACAATAGCCAATGACAGCCAGCCATCAATGCCCTAATTACACAGAGACCTTTGCTGAAGATGAGCTCCATCATGAGTCTGAAAGCTCAGTGACCAATCCAGTTTGGATCTTGCAGATGCAGATAGGTAGACAAATGGGAGATAATCTTCAAATTGCCTGTGATACAGGTGATTTTGCATTTTGGACCCAATACCCTTTATCAAAAGTACAGAAAACTCCTTTATTTCTATCTGTACACAATTCATAAATTGGAACTACAGATAAACAACTTGTACATAAACAGGAAATATGGAAACATTTCTGTGCCCTTCAGAACGGTATCTGAAATGCATTGCACTATGTAATAATCTCACAAGCACTCTAAGGATCACCTCTCCATTTGTCCTAGGTATTAATTGAACACAGCTTTAATTATTCAGTTAAAATGTATTTACAGTACAAAAAAACCAACAACACCAAATGTGAAACCCATTACAATAAGTCAGACAAAAACCAAAGAGGGGAAAAAAGATCAGGAAATTAATAGAATTTTAAACCAGTTGGGTAGAATATATCAGCTAGCAATTTGGATGGCCAAGATTACTTCTACATCTTTCTGCATTTCTAGAACATGTTACATCCTTACTTATTCTTATATTCCAGAGTTCCTGGAATTTGGGGAGCAAATCTAATAGAATTGTATTTTTTCTGGAATGGGAGAAAATAAGAGATGTGAGGAAATATTGCTTTTTCTGGTGGTTTGATATCCTTGAACAAGGCTTTTTCTTGAGTAGTGTTGAGTAGTCTAGGGAGAAATTTTTTGTTGTTCTTCATAATGGCATTCAAGGTATTCATTATATACCTCTGCATTCCAAGACCCTCTTCAAAGAGATAAAGGGATATAGTGTGTTTCCTGGTCTTTCCATGATTTCCACACATTCAGCTGAGGCTGGGTATAAAAGCTGCCTTTGCTCTTACTTGAATTCATTCTCCTAGACTGGGAGAAACTGTAGTTCCATTCAACGTAAAATGAATACACATAGAAATGCAGGCAGAGCCTAGGAGTGGAGTCAAGAGACAACTTAGACTAGAATCATTACATGTCCACAAACACTCAAAATTCAATTCCTTTTGAATACCATTAATTGTTATCCACTGCCAATTAAATGCCAACCATTAGTTGGCCAGATTCTTCTATGTAGGCTCCAGCAATAAATCTTCTGAACTGGAGCTTACACATGATCTTGATTCTTCACATCTGACGTTACATCTTTTAGATATTTCTTTTAGATAGTTAGCATCTGGTTGAATTCATGTACATCAGGAGTGATTTCCATATCTGACCCCAGCCTCTGCCCCTTGTGAACCCTTCCATGGAACTACAGAGGATTGTGATGAATTCATTGATAAAAATAGTTTAAAGTCCAGGCAGACTTGACTTATGGCTGACTCACCGCCATAAGATCAAAGCAGATATGGTTGTGGTTATTTTAGCATTAACTTTAGCAGGTCAACGGGAGCTATGAATTGCTTGTTCCCACATCTACCTCACAGTATCTTCTGAATCACCCAACTGATATCACCTTGGCAGTAAGCTCAGTAAATATGCCCTGTCCCTTTCTCAAGGTGTAGTTAATTCTGACCTGAAACTCATGACAGGCTGCTCCTATGTTAGGGATTTGTTCATTAAATAATAGTTGTCAGGTGGTGCATCTAGGTTAAGAATACAGAGAGGGCAAAGTAATAGCAATAGCAATAGCATTTGATTTATATACCGCTTATCAGGGTTTTTAACCATCTCTAAACGGTTTACAAAGTCAGCATACTGCCCCCAACAATCTGGGTCCTCATTTTACCCACCTCAGAAAGATGGAAGGCTGAGTCAACTGTGAACCTGGTGAGATTTGAACTGCCTAATTGCAGGCAGCTGGCAGCTAAGTACTACATACAGCACTCTACATGGTGCACCACCATGGCTCTTAAGTACTGTGAACCTGATCCAGGGTACCTGCTCTGAAACTAGTCAGGGTTTCACATTATTTGTTCAGCCCAGCAGAAGTGACAGTAGATTGTCTTCTGTCTTGTGCCGATGCGTGCAACTACTGCCTGATCAACAAAACCTACCTCTATGCTTGTATTTCTTATGGCTGCTGTGCAGTTACTTTAAGTCTTGGGATCATCCTCCAAGTTGAGCCATCAGAATCCTTCATCTCTTTCCAGCAGCAGAATTGTGACCGATTACCAAATAAAGGGTGAACTAACATGGTTGCTCCAAAGGTACCTACCCTAGAATAAAAATTCAAACAACGTTTTTCCCCAGAAGTACCAGAGCTGCAATTCTAACACTGTATGAGGAAGCCAGAAATTTACTGCAGAAGTTGCAGTTTAATTTCTTCTTCTTGGACAAAGGCCTTTGAGCACCGGGAAATCCAAGACGCCTCTTTTCTTTTGAAAAGTTTTGAGCCTCACCAAAAACTGCAGCAAATTAGTCTTGAAATATCCACTTACTTCAAGTTCGTTTTCAGTGTTCTGGAGAGTGACTGCATTTAAAAGTTTGAATCTGAAATTGATTTTGAAGTATCCTAATTTAAAATAACCCTGATGTTAGCAAAGTGTCTCTAAGTCCCGCTCAACTCCAGCTTTCTGGTTCAGTGCCTTGGCACACAGTTACCCGAGGCAATAAAATTGAGGCTTGCCAAGAGAATCGGACTGTTTTAAAAAGATTGCAAGGTGCTGCGAATGCCTTATTTTATTAGTTCAGTAAATCCAGGTTCCTTTAGCAGTCAAGAATCCAAGAAATGCTAAAGGAAGTTACCAGCCATGGAATAAGGGGATAGGCCTTTTGAACAATCAGTAATTACTTAAAGGCATGAGGCAAGACTAAAGGGGAAATGGATATATAGAGATATTTGCCTGGCAAGTCTAGGCTCCTTCCAATAGCATATTTTACCTCCAACTATATACAGACGCATACCATGGAAAGTTTGCTGTCAGGGTGTGTCATTCTCTTTGGATTAACCCTCTATTTAGCAATAGATTTTTCTCTAATCAAGGAGGATTAATGAGGTCTGATTTAACTAATAGCCACTGACAGATTTACTCTTCCTTCAGATACTCATTGGCAATAGAGTAAGCTTCATTGAACTCAGTGGGATTTATACACAGTGACAGCCAGTTTGGAATAGTGCTTTAGGGTTTCCAATGCTGCCGTAAGATTGAAGCCAGCTGGGTGACCTTGGGCCAATCTCCTCCTTTCAGCCCTAGAGAGAAGGCAAACCACTCCTGAAAAAAACCTTGCCAAGAAAACCGCAGGGACTTGTCCAGGTAGTTGGCAGGAGACAAGAAAGACTTGAAGGCCCTTGCAAAAACAAATATATATATAACCCCATGCTCACCTACTTTAACATGCTGAATAGCATGCTTAATTCTTCACGCATAAATTCTTATGGAGCACAGGTGGCACCAAAGTAGTATAAGTAGTGATCTGTAAATCAACAGCGACAATCTAAAGTCATGCAAAATGTAGGATTACTAGCTGATCACTGAGCTTTGCCTAGCTATAGTCGTTCTGGAGCCGGCTGCCCCCCTAATGTTTGAAAAGGCCTCACCTCATCCCAGCCTAGGCCCTAGGCTCGGCCCTCACCTCATGTATCATCCCAGCCTAGACCTAGGCCATATCATCCTGGCCTAGACCTCATCTTGACCTAGGCCTAGGCCTGGAGAAGCCTCTGAGGAGGAAGGTCTGGGACACATCTGTAAACTGTAGATTAGTATCTCTATGGCTCACGCACGCCTGCACGCCAGCCAGCCAGCCAGCCACCCACACTCTGTTTTTTTGAGCTGCAAATATCCAGGTAGGTTCTTCCGAATTTGGTAGCCACAACACATGATACAAAGAGGCTCACCTTAAGCAGCTGGATTGTATATATAGGTGGAGTCAGAAATTTCCATTGCTGTATTTATTTATTTTTGTGAAGAACTATTAAGTTCTTGCATAGCTTTCTAGCTCTAATGGATCTGATAAATTTTCCATTTTCACCCAGGCAATTAAAAAAGCAAGTTTTAGTTTCCACAATACAAGCACACATGTTCAATCTTTCTCCTTTGCCTACTGTTTGCATTTCTTTGCAATGATATTTGACCATCTATCTGTGAAAGCAAATAATCAGAAGTTCTATATTTAGTTTTATTTATTCCTCATTTAAAGGGACAATAAAATAGAAACATAAGTGTACAACAACCATGGGCATCTCCTTTGGTCCCTGCCACACCTCTTACTATACCTCATTTTAGATAGTAAGCACATAACTGGCTATTTTGCCTTTGGGTGAAATGGGAGATTTGTGAATGACCCATCATGGCTGCCATTTTCAAAACATGTAGTAATTAATGCATGTAGAATCATAGTGAAGTCTGAGTATATATAAAAATAGAATTAGCTGGTATATATCAAAACCGAATAAAAACATTCAGGGCTATAACTTTTACATAAGTGGTTTTTTTTAAAAAAAAGGTTATTACATACATGAGCATATAATAAAAAAAACCCTTCAAAGGTATAAATTAGATCATTTAAGAAAAGTGCAATTCCATCCAGAATAGGGAAATTCATTATCTCTGAACCATTAAGGCTTCTAAGCCAGTAGCAATTCCATTTTGTCCAGTTTTCATTACCATTTGTTCAACTTCAAGCAACTCAGCAGTCTCTCTCAAGAAACAAGAACATCCATTGCAACCTATTTCTGGATCATCTCCACCAGCACTTCATGTAGAAATTGAAAAACGTCATCCAGCTCTGTAGGAATCCACAAACTCAGGGACCAGAAACAAGTCATTTTTTAAACCTATGAATAGAATAGAATAGAACAGAACAGAACAGAACAGAACAGAACAGAACAGAAGTAAGGATAGGATAGAATAGGATAGGATAGGAGAGGAGAGGAGAGGAGAGGAGAGGAGAGGAGAGGAGAG